>APFE030132724.1:0-80909 GCA_000404065.3 Pinus taeda
GTTAGTATTTTTTGATGAAATACTAATCTACAGCAAGTCTTGGAAGGATCATGTTGAACATGTTGACAAGGTGCCACAACTATTGGAGGAGAAACAATTATATGCAAAAAGATCCAAATGTTTCTTTGGAGTACAAGAGGTGGAATATCTGGGTCATATTGTATCTCATGAAGGAGTTAAGGTGGACCCTAGCAAAATTAAAGCCATCAAGGAATGGAAAATCCCCACATCCATAAAGTATCTACGAGTATTTCTTAGGTTGATAGGGTATTATCGCAAGTTCGTTAAGAATTATCAGAGAATAAGAGCACCTCTAACAACATTATTGAAGAAAAATGCATTTTCATGCACTCCAGAAGCAACAAAGGCCTTCGAACATCTTAAAGAAATGTGCCAAGCAGTGGTCTTAGCTACACGAGACATCACAAAAACCTTTATTGTGGAATGTGATGCTTCAGGAAATGGAATTGGTGCTATTTTAATGCAAGATGAAAGAACCATTGCTTTTGAAAGTCGTCCAATCAAGGGAAAGTTTTTACACAAAGCTATTTATGAGAAGGAAAAGTTGTTGGCAATACTACATGCACTTAAGAAATGGTAACCCTACCTAATGGAAACACACTTGAAGGTAAAAAAGGATCATGATAGCCTTAAATAATTTTTAGAACAAAGATTATCCTCTGAAGAGCAACAAAAGTGGGTCACAAAGATGTTGGGTTATGACTTTGAAATCATCTACAAAAAAGGGAAGCAAAATGTGGTGGCAGATGCACTCTCAAGAAAGGATGAGGATGTGGAAGCATGGTCGTGTGCCATTTCTATTATCCAACCAGATTGGATAAATGAAGCAAGGGAGGAATGGAAGAATGATGAAGAAGTGTCGGAACTTATTCGGATGTTACAACAAGATTCTAGTACATTTGATACATTTAGCTGGAAAAATGATTCATTATGGTACAAAGATCACTTATACCTCTGTAATAATTCCCAACTCAAACAAAAGATTCTTATGGAATTGCACACTTCTCCCTTAGGAGGGCACTTAGGATTTTTAAAAACTCACTACATGGTTAAGAAGGAATTTTTTTGGGATGGCCTTAAATAATATATTCAAAAGTTTGTGGTGGAATGTTTGGTTTGCCAACAAAATAAAGTGGAAACAATTAAGACCCCATGTCTATTACAACCTTTATCCATTCCAAGCTAACATTGGGAGGAGGTTTCAATGGATTTTATCACAGGTTTACCTAAGTCTGTGGGAAAGAATGTCATCATGGTGGTAGTTGCCAAACTTACCTAGTATGCCCACTTTTGTGCACTATCACATCCATTTAAAGCCAATACAGTTTCTACTGCATTTATGGAAACAATTCAAAAGCTACATGGAAATCCAAAGATTATTGTAAGTGACAGAGATCCCATTTTCACTGGAAATTTTTGGATAGAATTATTTTCTTGTCTAGGTACTCAGTTAACTCATATATCATTTTATCATCCTCAATCTAATGGGAAAATTGAGATAGTAAACAAATGTTTGGAAGGATATCTTCGTTGCTTTGTATCTAATAAACAGACACAATGAGTTAAATGGTTGCCTCTGGCTGAATGGTGGTATAAGACTTCCTTCCATACATCAACAAAAATGACCCCATTTATGGCACTTTATGGATATCAGCCACCATCCATCACATCATATTTAAGAGAAAATTCTAAGTTTTAAGCAATGGAATATCACATCAAGCATCAACAACAAGTCCTCCAACTCTTAAAGGATAGCCTCATGTTGGCACAAAATAGAATGAAACAATCGGCAGATCGACATCGCAGCAAAAGAAGTTTTGTTGTAGGTGATTAGGTATTCCTATGGCTACAACCATATAAACAAATGTCCCTCAAGCAAGCTAATAAAGATAATAAATTATCACCAAAGTATTATGGTTCGTACAAGTTGTTGCAAAAGATTGGTACTATGGCATACAAATTGGAGCTTCCTGCAGCTTCTCAAGTGCACCCAGTTTTCCATGTTTCATGTTTAAAGAAGGTTATATATGACAAGCTCCCAGTTAAAACAATATTGCCAGAACTTGATGAGGAAGGAAAAATTATATTGGAACCGGAAGCAGTCATAGAAACAAGAACTCGACAGCTATGAAATCGATCAATTTCGGAGTATCTCATCAAGTGGAAGAACTTATCCGTAGAAGATTCCACATGGGAGGATGAGAATTTTATACAGAAGCATCCAGAATTACTCAAGCGTTGAGGACAACACTTTTTTTAAGGATAGGAGCATGTTAGGTCCCTATAATACTAGTGATTACCCCATTACTATCATAGTTGTATCCCTTATTAATATTATTGTGCCCCTATTGTCCCCATATTGTTATTATTGTGCCCCATAAAATCCCTTTATTGTTATTTTTGTGCCTTTATATTATTATTGTTAGGTCGGTTGGGTTATATTGTGACTCCTTAGACTCCTATATATAGAAAGGAGGTTTTGTCATCTGAATCTTCAAGGAATCATTCATTTGTGTAGTGTAAAGGAGGTTGCCCCCTCGAACAGGCTAAATTCTAAGGCATTGATCTATCTTTTCTATCTTTTTGTGAGCTGGTTTCATAATAGAAAGGACCAGTATCTAGCCAAAAGAGGTTTGTGGTTACCCTTGTAAACCTTTTTTCAGCCTAGAGGTTCAATTATAGGGTGCTAACACTACCATCCATTTCATTAACTTTCTTCTCTAATTGAGATAACCTAAATTACAAGTCTTCACTTTCTTCATGATTCAAGGATGACCCTTCAGTAGATTTAATTGGTGTAGTAAATTTCTCTGGAGGCATGTTGGAAAATAGTAATATCACTCCTCTTTGTCACAACATTTAGTTACCAAAAAAAGTAATCTTCTAATCAATAGTTAGTTCACTACTAAGTTATGTACCTTAATTTGTAGTATATCAAAATGATTGAAGTTATATATATATATATATATATATATATATATAATAATATATAATTATATATAATATATATATTTTTAATATATATATATTATATATATATATATATATATATATATATATATAATATATATATATAATATTAATATAAATATATATATATATAAGAGACATTAATAGATCAAAAAAATTGCTATTTAATACTCGGATATGTATTTTTTGCAATTCCATAGATGTGAATTGAATTTGATGTGTCAAGTGAAAGTTATGGTAACTTTGCAAAAAATCATTGGTTTTTTCTATTCGCATGATAAAACTTGTATAATGTGCTACATGTCCAATTCTTCAAATATAATTTTGAAATTTGTACCTAATGTAATTTTATGTCTCCTAAAATCCGTGAAAAAATCATAGTTTGAAAATTCTCAAACAAGAAGATATAGTAAAAACACCAAGCTAACTTATTTAAAATTTATTTTAGGATTGTTCACAAACCCTAACTTCCATAGGGTATAAATTTGAAGGTATTGTGAACTGGATTTTCAAAATTGAACTAGACATTCCATGAGATTTCTCCTTAATATGATCCAAATTTCATTTTTTGAAAAATCATTGAAAACAATTATTGCAAAAATTCCAAACTAACCTATTGGAAAATAATTTCAGGAGCATTTAGGAACTTGCAATTCCATATATATATGAAATTATAGAGAACCGAGATTTGAATTTTGAACTAGATGTTAATCATGCTTTTGTTAGGTAAACTTGACTTGGGGGAAAGAGTCAAAGTTGATCAAGTCAAATGGTAGTGCTTTTGGGCATGTGGTTTAGTGTACCAATGATTTTTGGCATGTGGGGTTGCATGTAATGGAGACATTAAAAGGCTTAGAAGACTTAATTTAATGGGGCCACAGAGGTGAGTGGTCAAGGATCACTTGGAAGACTTGGCCAGGATTTTGGTTTAGGGATCTAATAAAAAAAAATTAGGTTGGGGTTTTCCCTGGAGTTGGGGATTTTCTAGGGTAAAATATGTGCATTATGTTGTGTTTAATGTTTTCATATATGTTTATGATTTATTTTTGTTGATTAATTTATGTTCAGGCTCTTAGTAATTTTTTATATATCTCTATTTAAAATTTCTAACATTTGGTATTAGAGTTAGATATTGGCTTCAAATGGACGCCCATGTTGCCAAGGGTTTATGGCATGATGAATATAGTGCTATGGAGGAAATTAACCATCTGGTGGGTAACCTCGATCTAATGGAGCCAAAATCATGAAGGAGGATTTGTTGCATCTATGTAGATCTGGAACTGAGAAGGAAAGTTTTAGTTCAAGAGAAAGACACCAACATTGTGTTTAACAACACAATGAGGAGTCATTGCGTTGGAGTGACTATGACACCTGCTTGATAATGGTGTATGGGAAGAAGGTTTCCTTAGGTCAAAGAGTTGGCCATGGTAGGTTCCACGAGGAAGGACGAGTTGTTGATTGGAAGTACGCTCGAAGCATGGGTAGTCGGGTGATGCTCAACTCGCTGGAGATCCTGGTAATACCCAAATCTAACAAGAGGTTATGCAACACTATGTAGACAGGTGGTATATGCCATGCATGGGCCATACTGATAGTAAGAGATGAAATTACGTACAACATAAGGTTTTCCAGAGCAATAATTCATTGGTGGTTCCTATGATAAAGAATGGTTACGGTTCTCTTAGGGGAGTCTCACTCAAGAAGTCTAAGTAGGATTTGTTGCATACTTCAAAGAACTTTACCTTTTAAATTAGGACCATAAGCACATGTTTGGACAATATTTTGTTTTGAAATTTCTTCGAGGGTTTAACTCGAGGCCATGACTGCGGGTATGTTTGACATAGTAGATGATTGATGGGAATTTGAATGGCTCGCTAGAAGTTTTCAAATCTCTTATATCCATGGATAAGAAGCAAGTGGCTATGGATATCGGACATGTCCAGGAGAGAATGAGGCTTAAAGTGTGGAGTAGTGACAAGGAGAAAGGATGGCAACATAAATGTTGGAATAACTAAGAGAGAGAGAGAGAGAGAGAGAGAGAGAGAGAGAGAGAGAGTCAATTGTTGCTTGTAAATGGGCATATCACTGTAAGAGGTGGTAAGGCATGCATACCCCTAGGTAATTGCTGGTAAAGTTTGGGTTAGACCTAGATGATAGGGGAAAGTCGGGTTAACAAATACCCCGAGTATAAACGTTGAGGGGGATAAGGGCCATAGTGAGAGGGGTTGAATCATTTAACAGGTTTGGCTAGTTTTAGTCAAGGAAACTCTAAGTCGAGGTTTAGGGGGAGGGGGGGTTTTAGATAAACTTGACTTGAGGGAAAGGGTCAAATTTGATCAAATTAAATGGTAGTGGATTTGGGCATGTGGTTTAGTGTACCCAAGGATTTCTAACCATGGTATTTCATGTAATGGGGCCAATAAAAGGCATGGAATACTTCATTGTGATGGGGCCATAGAGATGGGTGGTGAAGGCTCACTTGGTCAGCATGGCTAGGGTTTTTGCCCAAGGATCTAGTGAAATTTCATTATGATGGGTTTTTCCTCAGAGTTGGGGTTTTCCAAGGGTATACTGTGTGCATTGCATTGTGTTTAATGTTTTCTTATATGTTTATGATTTATTGTTGCTATTTAATTTATGTTCCTCTTAGTAAATTTTAATATATCTATGGTTAAAATTTCTAAAGGATTTCACCTCAAGATTGTCCAAATTTCATGTTTTGAAACCTCACAAAAAAAAAGTTATAGAGAAAATGTCGAACTAACATGTTTGAGACTAATTTAAGGACATTTCAGAAACCCTAAATTCCTTGGAACATATCTCCAAAAACATAGAGAACCAAGATCTGAAATTAAAACTAGGTATTTCTTGAGACATATTCTAAATATTCTCCAAGTTTCCCAATATGAAACCCCCAGAAAAAATGTATAGTAAAAATGCAATGATGACTTGTTTGAAGCAGCAAAACCCTATGATCATGAGATTTGATACAAAATGTTATGATCATTGCACCTTAAAAATTATAAGAAACCAATAATTATAGTCCTTTTCGAGGGGGAAACCTCCTTTTATAATAAATACAATGTACAAAGTAATTTTTTTATTTTATTTTAAGACTAGGTCTCATTATTGTATATATAGTAGATAAGGGGTACAATTACAATAAGATGGGACCATGAGGGGTTCTAGCCTGCATAACAATATAACAATAGAAATGTAATCACTCAATATATACATATTAATAAGGGGTTTCAGGGTTAAAATTGGTCTTATATAGGGCTTAACACTTACCTAGGAAGGTAACCACATTGTTAAGTCTAACTTTTGCAAGAACATGCAAATCTACCATTCACCAATCTCTTGTTACGAAGGAAGAATGTTGAGGATAAATTTAACTAATAAAGCATGGAAATGAAATAAGAGAAGTGCACAAGGTCCCTAGCACTCTTATGGGTGGGACCTCCCTAAGGTGCTTAGAGACCTTTAAGAAACCAAAACTAGATAGCTAGGAAATAGTTTGTTTCATTAAATTGTTGAAATAAAATACATAAATAGTTGAATGCTTGATAAAAAAAGGTAGATAAGAGTTAAGGAATTAGTGAGAAAAATAAATAAAAGGATTAACATCATAAGGACATGGAAGAGGAAGTGAGAGATGAAAAAAGTAGTGAATGAAATGAGAGATTGGACGATAGTAAAGAAATAGGTGGTTGAGTGAGGGTAAAACAATAGATGTACAAAAATAGGTGAAGAAATAGTAATAAGAAGGAAAACATAACAAATAGAAGAGGAAATAAAAATGAATGATAGGATGAAGAAAGAAATGTTAGTAAACAAAATATAGTAAGTAATAGAAAATAAGAAAAAGAAAATTTAGTGGATGGGAAGTAATGAGAAAGTAACAAGTGTGAATTGAAGTATAAGGATGGAAGAGTGCATAAGCCTCTAATTAGGATTATGGAGGAAATTAATTAATCAAAGTGTTTTGAAGTTAACAACCATAGTAGGCAACCTAAGATCATAAGAGAACATGGAGGATTATATGTATCTAGGTTTTCCTTACAGTTAGTGCACCATAATGTTGAAATAAGAAGTGAAGGGTTAAACGCATACAATGAGGCTTAACTATTATTATCCCTTAAAACAATATAGTGCAATGATTCTCAATATGAAGTATGAGATGACATGGAATGAGGTGCACTAAAATGAAAAGTGCAAATTGGATTGTGGATTCTTGAAATTAATCAATTTAAATAAAATAGATGAGGGTTTAATTGGAAAAAGAAAGATTATTTGCACAAAAATATCATATTATCAAAAAATATTCAAAACCAAAGAATTGGAAAAGATTATATTCTTCCTTGAAGTTTTTTGTTGTCCCATAGTGAATGCTTTTGTACCTAGTTCAAACTATGGTAGAGGATATAATGAGAACATGACATAACCACCATGGGAACTCAAAGAGTCCACAAAATGTCTTCTTATACAAGATTGATTTAGAAATAGAAGTGATTTTGTTTTATTGCAATCTGGAACTTAAAGAAAGTCCTATAAATTTTGTAAATGTAATCATAACATGTTTTTTAGATGGATTTCCTTTAATTTGTTCTACAATGGAATCCTCAAAATGCTAGTGCTTCCTTCTTCTTACTAAACTTCCTACCAAGAAATTAACACTGTGGGTGGTTCCTATTGCACCATAAGGATCTTCATTTTAGGTATATAACTCAATTCATGTAGCTATATGCTTTTTATATATGTCAAAAATACTTTGTTTAAAAATTGGTTCAAACGCCAATTTCAAACTATGTGTTTTTTAAACTAAAATTATAAACTCCTTTGTTCTTTTTAGCATTTTCCAAACAGAAATGCCAATATGTCAATTGACTTATGTACCACCTTCACATGCCTAAGTCTCATTTGGTTTAATTATCAATCTGCAATTTGTAAACTTGTGAAATATTGGAGATAATATATGAAAAATTAGTTTTTTTATATAATGCTTAATATGAATATGACTATTTTCTACATGTAGTATGAATCACTAATTTTGCATATTGTTGGGAAAATTATATGTTTAAATTTCCAACATTAAATTATCAAACCAAGATCGTAAACTTGGAGACGCGAGAAAAATATCTACATGATTGAAGAATTTTAATCTATCCTAATTTAATGTCAAAAACTACTGAGCAATCGTGCAAACTTTCAAATTCAATTGTTGGAAATTAACAGTACAAAATTCATCACTGGATCAGAGGAAAAATAATTCTATAAAAGCTGTGAGTTACAATCTTTCATACAAGGATTTGTATCTTCATGTAACTTTGCGGTAGTTTCTTACTGTTGTCTTGATGCTTCCATGACACTCTTGAAGTGAATCTTTATTATGTTACGAATCAAATAAATGTACAAGCATTAAAGCTAATCAAAGTAATATGGAAATGAAACTCTTAAAACTCAACAAATCAACACACTTGGAACAAAGATTAAAAACATTTCAATCTGAATGTGAATTGAACAAAAATCAAGCACACTTGCATTTTAACTATCAAAATAAAGAGGCATAATGTTACCCAATATTGAGGGGCCCTTCCCAACCTAACTAACTCTTCCAAGAATGATCATATTAAGTTGAAGTGATGCACCAAAACTCAGGTACAAAAAACATTCATTAATGGAAGACTAAACTTTTTTTACAAAAGGGAAGCACACAAGCTTGTTGCCATAATGAATATCTGATAATAATCAGTTATCATTCCCCAACATATTACAAAAAATGAATCCCCAGTTCTATTATTTGTCTAATTATTTGTATAAGAGGTGGATTGGGGTGGATCAAAAATAACTCCTCCCAATCTTAGATTTTCTTAACAATCGAATAAAATCAGTATAACAAATAATAACATCCAGTATAAATTGGATCATTCACTACCTATAATAGAAACATGATATACAAGTTAATTTCTATAGTTCAATATGCCTGAGGCTTGCTTCCCCTTGCTAAATAGACAATTGATTTGGTGTTTTCCTCAAATTTGTACACTAATTATGAATCTGGGAAATGTTTTGCATTTTGGGTAGAGTTTTGTTGAAGAATAGAGAATAAGTATCAAACCATGATTTATTTTTGAAAATAACTTTCTCAATACTCAATTTTCCTTAATGGGAACAAAACCTATGTTCCATAATTTTTAGATTCATTCTCATTACCTTAAAAATCACACACAAAGTTTATTGTTTGGAAACTTTGACCTATAACATTGATTAAGCACTAGAGGCTAACATGTGTGACTTAGGTGCAATATGAACACTATAGAATCATGTTGACACCTTAAGCTCAAAAACCTATGTGGCCAAATTTCTGCTAGTAGAGCACATATATGCTAAACAATGATTTTAGGTACTGAAAGTGAAAAATTAGTCCAATAACTAGACTAAAAACATTTTCACTAGTAAAATCAACTTATAACTCATTTAATCCATTAGAGAAATGAATAAATAAAAGTAAGACACATTTTCCTCAATATGCTTGGAAAATGGTTTTAGCTTCAAAGGCATACAAATGTATGATAGTATGGGCAATATCCAATCATGAGGGTAGGATATGAGTAGTAAAATGCCAATTGAATCATTGCAAAACGTGATAAAATAATAGGCCAACATCTCCCCCACACTAATATATTTTCATGTCCTCATGCAAAAGAGATCCATCCTCAAAACCTCAACAAATTCCAGCAACATTTTTTGAAATGTTCAAATTTCCCATTTCCCTGTTTCTCATTTTATTAAGCCTATGCATTAGAAAATGATTTTCCATAGTGCCTAATTAACCAACTACTCTGATGCTTCTAATCTGAGAAATAGATTTGTTCCTAAAAGTCATGTTGGAGGATGAACTCATTAGACTCCTATATCCCATATCCAATTCCCCTCTGGCCATTTGAACTTAAGGATTCTACTGATATTGTTCTTTTCTTGTCGAAGAATCCCATTTTATTACGCCATGATCAAATATATTGGGCAAGTTGTGATACTTCTTTGTTTGGTTTGCATATTTTCCATTATCAATTAATAGATGAATAAATTGTTTACAAGCCATTTCTTGACAACTTGGCTTATTTTAACACAATAGGATTGAATTCCTTGCAGATCAATATTGCACCTAGCCATAGTAGAATTGGCTATAAATAGGAGGTCATTACATGATATGTGTTGCTTCTTTTCCAATTGTTATGATTCCAACAAAGTATTAAATGACAAATAGCTTGGAGAGTTGGCCCAAGACCCCAAATAGATAATTCCATAAGCCCAATTGTTGTGGCATACTAAAGCACAAGAGGGATCCCATGCAACACATTGTATGCCCTAGTCAATAATAGAGTTTTAGGTTCAATGGACAATAAAATTGCATTATTTAATTGTCTTGAACTAAATATAGTTTTGCAAGTGACAATAATTTGAAAAGTGGGGACTATACATGGTGACATGCTTACTCATTTCGACAACTTGACACTCCAAACATCATGTCTTTGAGCCCATGATGATAGGAAATGGCTCAACATGCATGGTTGGTCCTCTATTTCCTTGGGCTTCCAAAATGCATTATTGGCCTCGAGGCAAGTAGATTTCCCACTGTGGTTGTAAGGCCTTAGTACATGAAATATCTACAATGAACTTGTAGTCGCCATCATTGATATTGACTCTAGGTAAATGTTAGTTTGCTATAATGACGCCAAAAAGGTTGGGAAAAATGAAGAATTTTGTTCCTTTCCAAGTCTCAGACTGAAGAGGTACTATGTGGGAAAAATATTCAACATCTGGGGTGCTTCAAAAATTCCTTAACCATAGCAATAATATGAGTTATCAAAACCTATATGGAAACTAATCGTGGCATATCAGGACTTCATTATTGCAATGAATTATAATTTATGTCGAACAATGGGAAGAATGTGCACTAGTGGTTCTCATAAGAGCCTATGAGCCCTTTAAATGTAAAATTAAAAAATTATCCAAAATTATTTGGTAGGCATTCAATGGCACATGGTCAAGATATCGATCCCAAGAAAATGAAATCATTCGACCCACAATATCACAAGAGGATAACAAACAATATTTCAAATTCAATTAAACACATGGTTTCCTTCTTAAAATGATTTATACCATGACCTTAAATTGCCTTGCAACAAATTTGATATTTTCAGGAACAAATTTATATCTTATCACTAAGGGCTTCTCAACAACAAGCATTAAATGTTTAGAAAAGTATGCCAGAAAACGAATTGGATCCCTAAGTAGCACAAATAAAAAAATGTTGTCTACTATTATTTCCTTGTGATTTGCCCTTTTCCTTTTCCTGCTAACTAATGCATGTTTTTTTGGTCCAAATTGTCCATGCCTTACAATATTGCCAAAGTAAATCAAGCATATTCCACTAAGATATGGACAATAATAGAAGTGGCCTTTGGAGATGGAGGAAATGATAGACTAATAATTCCCCCTCGGAAATTTCAAGAAACAATTTGGGAGGAAAAATGTAAAATGTTTTGACCGCTTTCCTCTAGCTCCAATTTCTTTGCATTTGTATCAGTTTCTAAAGAATATTCATAAGACTTTAGTTCTATCTCTACTTTTGTCTCTAGGTCTAGAAAAGTTATGACTACAATGATGGTCGAATCCCTTTCAAATGAAGTCATGTAAGCTCCCAGAGGTTGTTACCTCCAAGAGTGCTTCTCTACATGACAACTCCTCGAGCCTTCAACATGAGTAGCATGTTCTTCAACAATTTTGGAATGAGTTCTTGAAGCTTGCCACTACTTTTACCTCTCAATTTTGTTTCCATATTTTTCTCCATAATTATGGACGAGCACACCAAATCACAATTTTTGGAAGTTTGGTAGAATAAATAGCTAATCCAAAAATTGGAAAAATATTTTTGAGAGAAATTTCATGGCATGATGAAGGATTCCCTCCATGTTATGATATTCCTTGGAAGAATGTCCCTGATCAATTTCCAACATATCATCAAGCATTGGAAGAATGAATTGATCAAAACATTGTAACTATACTAAAGGTGTCAAGCAAATTGCATTTCCTATTGATAGCCACCTTTGCAATGACAAAATAACATACTTTATGAGTTTCGATTTATAAAATACCCATAATTTGTACATTATATTTCAAAATCATTAACATTGACTTCAAAAGGAAATCCACTCTATCCACTACTTGTAGTTTGTCTTCTATCACTTCATAGACTTGGAATTAACTAAAAAAAATATCCATTTGGTTGTCAAAATATGTTTTGTGTCTATTGTGATCCAAACCAAAACTATAAACTTGAATAAATAGTAGGGATCACCATCTACCTTGCCATTTCCTTTGGCACTATTGAGGACATTAGCATTAGCATTAGCATTGCACAATCCAAGCCTTGTGATTTTGAAATGCCTATAATTGTTGAATTGAAACATCTTCATAGAATTCTAGAGATGAGGAAATTGGAGCAGTCATGGTTGTAAGATGGATAGGGAATAGTTAAAATAATAGGCATAGTATAACATAATGATGTGCAATGAATGAAATCGGGCAGGAAAAAGGGTAAAATAACAATCATATGAGAAGTTGCATATTAATAAATCTCCTTTATCCTTAATAAATCAAAAGAATTAAGTGTTCTTACCTCATAATTTTCTTAGTTTCTAGTACTCACTGATATGATTGTTGGATTTGAGCATATTGAGGCTATGAATATCAAGTTTAGATTGATCAAAGGCATATACAATGCATGGGTTTTCTTTTACAAATGTAGAATTTTTTTATACTAATGTTGTGATTAAAGAAAGTTGGGGTTGATGGAGTAAATATTAATGCTGATAGAGACTTATTGCTACTATATTGAACATAAATGAGTGAAACTTGACCTGTATGCTTGGAAATTTGAAAAACCTAGAAATTGAAAATTCTGAGCTTATTCATGGTAAGAATTTTTGAAACCAAATTGAAACCAAGAGATTGTAAGTTGATGTTGGAGATTGGTCCTGTTGCAAGGAAGGATATTACAACAAGAATGACATCCCCCATTTTTTGTGGGCACACTACTAGAAACTACAAACCATTGGTAGAATCATGAACCAAATAGTCTTCATCACAAACCCTCATCTTAGCACAATTCTATCTATGTGAATAAATTTTGTTGAAATCATAGATAGAAATAAATCATTGGATTGATTAGCATTAATGGATGTCATTTACCAATGCGAGACAACTTACCATTGATGTTAATGAGTGTTAAGGTGGTGGAGTGCATTATGATAGGTATGAGTAAATATGTTGCAATCGAGTCACCTGCAGAATTTAACAACCAAAAATACATTGAATTATTCCCTTGTTGTTATCGAGGAAATTTTCCATTGATGCATGCAAACCCCAAGGCACCTAAAAGAATCTATGATCTTGGTCCTAAATAAGGTGTTGAAGTTGATGGGACAAGATTTGTTGGAATGTTGAAAATGGCAACAAGAAATGCTAAAAATAAAATTGCTAAAGATAGTAGTTTGGGTACCAGTGCTAGATTGGGCAACAGGGAATGAAAAATTGAAGTGATAAAAATAGATTTCTATTTTTAGCAGTTCGGGATGGATTCCAATTTTAGTTAGTCCCTAGACTAGAAATAGGAAGTAAAATTAATATTTGATATTGACAACAATTTTTAAATTAATTAATTAATTCATCTTGAGTTAATTAGTTAAGGAAAATCAAACTTGAAGTCTATGTGGGGACATGCAACAGTTTCTCTATTAATTGAGGAATTTATCCATCAGTTAAAGAGATAAGGATGAGTTCTAATTTGAGTTGTAATTAATTGGCTCAGTTAACTGAGTCAAGTCCAGTTAGATTAATTTAAACAGTTTGTTTAAATTAATGTGAGTTCAGTTAGTTAATGCATGCTTTCATATAATTGTTGCACTTCAGATAACTAAAGATTCTCTCATGAATAACTCATGCATGTCAGTTCAGACAGAGACCTAATTGAGATCAAAGAAGGGACAATGTACTACATTTGGATGAATATTTTTCATATAAAGGAAGCTCATCCATGATGAGGATTTATCTCCTTCTGGACAGTGCAGTTGGATCAGAGGTTGGTGAATATGTGAAGAGGTCAATTCACAAAAGTGGTTGCACTGTACCCCAATCAAAATTGTGCAAAGAAATAGGAGGCTTGGAGGGCAGATCAGAGGTTAGATAGAGGCCTTTGACTGTGTATGAGCAGCAAAGGTATTGCAGAGAGAGCAGGATAGCTTTTGAGCTGATTCTTTTTGTAATACTGGCTATATTTCCACTTGTATGATAATACAAAGATGGGATTTTAGGTTCAGGCTTTCCCCAGGTAAATTCTTATGTGTTATGTGTGATTGATTTCTCCATATCTGTTATATGTGTTCTTATTGATGTTGCTCATGTTTGATTAAGCTTCCACTAAATTGGTTGCAGAAGTAGATCAAGTATTTTGCTTTAATCTATTGCATTATCAGGTGATCTACAAGTGGGAATTTCTACATGGAAAGTGGGCCTTAAGGAATCCCATATTAGCCAAGTCAAGCATAGAATCAAAAATATTTTGAAGAACCATTGGAAACAACATGAACTGACAAAACTTATGTGAATCTTTCTCATTGGTTTCCTGGTTTACAAGCAAGACTCATGTATAGTTGCGTTAGTTACCTGGCTTTCACAACTAGACTTGTTTTTATCTTAACTATTTTATTCATATATTTATTATGCTATCTTATCCTACTTGAAAAAGAACATTTTCCTTCAAGTGTAGGAGTATTTACAATGAATCCATGTGCACAATAGAATTACAAATGTACTCATACTTAGGTTTGAAAAATGTGCTTTGATGTACACTAGAACATGAGAGACCAACTTCTTTGAATGATATGATAATAAGAGGTGTTGAAGAAGAGAGTGGTGTTGTGATTTCATGGTCATCTAGAACCAACATTAATAAAGTCATGATGTTCTTATCTCTCTTGTTCATTCAGTCCACTCTGTATGTCCTCCTTTTCCATACCATGCAAATATTGTGTTATTGAATGGTTTATATTTTGAGTGCATGAGAGATCTAATGATAGGCATGTTAAAAACTCCCTGATCTCATGTTCTAATGGCTTCTCTCCATCGAGTTTCGTCCATGATTCTTTGGTCTTCTCGGTAGATTGGCAAGGGTGATTAGAGAAGGCTTATAGATCTTCTTGTAGAGGTGGCTCATGGATGTTTTTTTTATCACTTTTAGAGAGGTGGATATGTTCTTAATTGCTGCCAAGACTTTCTTTTCTTCAGATGCAAAGAGTTTTTCAGTTGTTGTTATAATTTGAGAGATTTCCTGGAGGAACATTCTTCAAACTTCTAATCAACCCTAAGTTCCTTTTGTTGGTTGATTATCCCTATGTAGCACATGGATTATGGGGAAAATTTTATGGGCTAATATTCCTAAGTGTGTTAATTTTCAATTCTTAAAAAAAAATTCATTGATTTCTAATTTTTCTAAAAATGTTCACTCAAATTTAGAGTATAAAATTATTTTTCCTTAAAAATCATGAATATTTTATAGACACTATATAAAATCATTATAAACTTGAATATCTTTACAAATATAATGCCAAACATTTTACAAATTGCATATTAGGTACTAATAAGATTTGCTAGGGTTAACTTTAAGATAACTTTCCATTCTTAAAATTTTCCTTGATGGATTAGCATGGTGGTTCTTACAACACCTTGAAAATAAAAACTGGAAATAAATGAAATATGCTAAAACAAAATAATTTCAAAGCAAAATTTGTCATGTAGTTGGACGACTTCACAAACCTAATGTCACCATTTATCTATTCATCATGAGTTAGCTTCTTCTTTCCATGAATAAAGACACACTTGCAGAAAGAAAAATAAACAAAAAACATGGCGATATTTTGGAGAAGGTCACTAAATTGAATGTGGCAAGCTCAAATCCTTTTCAAATATTCTAAAACAAGAGTGCCTTTGTGTCTTATTGTTTCTCCACCAAGTAATAAATGCTAGTAAAAATAAAGAATAGGAACTAAACTACCAATGATCTAATCCTTTTATCACCTCCACGGTAGCAACACCAAAAATGTTGGGAAATTTATATCCTTACTTTACCAAATCACATTAAATTATCAAATCAGGATTGTAAAATTAGAGATGCAAGAAAAATGTATGAAGGATTAAATCCCTAATCTATCATAGTCTAATGTCGTAATATAGTAAGCGATCATGCAAACTTTCAAATTCAACTGTTTGAAATTAACACTATAAAATTCATCACTGGGTGAGAGGACAATTGGTGCTATAAAAGATGTGAGTTACAATCTTCCATACAAGAATTTGTATTTTTATGTAAGTTTATGGGAGTAGCTTACTGTTGTCCTGATCCTTTAGTGATACTAATCTTGCTTTTCTACAAATGAAAGAAATGTAAAAGCATTAAAGCTAATCGAAGTAATCTAGAAATGAAACTCGTAGAACTCAACAAATCAACAAACTTAGAATAAAGATTAAATACATTGCAATATGAATGTGAATTGAACAAAAATCAAACACACTTGCAATCTAACTATCAAAATAAAGAGGCAAAACATTACCCTCGATTAAGGGGCCCTTCCGATCCTGACTAATGCTACCAAGAACAATCACATTAAACTAAAGTGATGCACCAAAAATCAAGAACAAAAAAGATTCATTAATGGAATATCAAACTCTATTTACTAAAGGGCAATACACAAGCTTGCTACCACAATGAATCTCTGATAATAAGCAACTATCATTCCCCCAACATATTACATAAAATGAATCCACAAGATTGTCTAAGTATTTGAACAAGAGGTGGATTGGGGTGGATCAAAACAAATTTCCCCAAATCTGAGATTTGCTTAACCATGGAATAAAATCAAGATAACAAATGGTAACACCTAAGTTAAATTAGATCATTCACTACTTATAATAGAAATATTATATAACAAATCATTTCTATAATTCAAAATGGTTGAGATTCACTTTCCCTTGTTGATTTGCCATTTTCCTCAAATTTGGGCGCTGATTATGAATTTGGGCAAATTTGTGCATTTTGGGTAGATTGGCTTTGAAGAATGAAGAATAACTATCAAACCATGCATTATTTTTTAAAATGGTCTACCTATTACTTAATTTTCCATACTAGAAACAAAACCCATGTTCCGAATTTTTCAGATTCATCTCATCATTGCCTCGAAAATCACACTTGAAGTTGATTGTTTGGAAACTTCGACGTCTAACATTGATTAAGCACTAGAGGCTCACACATGTGACTTGGGTGTGATCTGAACAACATAGAATAATGTTGACACCTTAGCCTCCAAAGTCTTTGTGGACAAATTCCTACTAGTAAAGTGCGAATATGCTAAACAATGATTTCATGTACTAGAAAAAACAACTATATAAGAATTAGACTAAACAATTTGTCATTAATAAAATAAACTTAAAACTCATTTAATCGATTGAAAACATATATATAAATAAAAATAAACAACTTTTATGTATAAATAAAAATAAATTGTTTTTATATCTATATTCTTAGCGACTTATTTTAATTCCAAAGGAATAAAAATATATGTATATTTATGAAAATAGAATATGAATAATAAAAAGCCAAATGAATTGTTAAAAAATTAATAAAACAAGAAACAAACGCCTATTTTATTAAACAAACCAGCAAAACTTGAAAACTAAATAAAGATTGGAATTCAACTTCACAATTGCAATTAGTTATTCAGTCTTCAAAAACTAAATTTTCTTGCAATAGTGATTAGATTTAGTATTTTGGAATATTTCTAAGTCAATGATTACTGGGTTGGTGAATAAATGAAAAATCAACTATATACAAAGGAAACAAATTAAAAAACACTTGTCATACAATGAATACCAAACAAATATTAAACTATAATCTTCTTAAACCACCATTGGTAGACAATAAATTTGCGATAAATACCAATCTAATATTGGACTACAATCTTCTTAACCTACTGCTGCAGCTCTTTATTCAAATTAATGTTTTAAATTTATTGTAACACTACTTTGTTTTGTTCCTTTTGAAATATAATTAAATGGAAATAAAGACTCTCCACAGCACATAGGAATAAATTGAAATGTTACACGACAAATATCAACTCAAATTCACACGACATAGCAATGAACAATGTAGCCTGGGATAGAGGGGCTTACCTCTTCAGAGTACGCTTGTGGAGAGAGTGGCGGGCAAAGAATCAACAATATTTTTACACACAAATTAAGGAGTTTTTTAGTGTGATTTTTTGAATTTTTTGGTGTTTGAGGTGAAATCTTGATTTACGTTATGTAAATTGGTTTTTTGATTGTATATATGAATTCAACATTCTCAAAAACCCCTACGGCACTTAGATTGTGCAGGGGTTACCCATCAAACTTGTGATTTCAATAAATTCTTGCAGGATTTTAGAGAAATTAGACCTGAAAAACCCACTTGAAAAACTCCCAAAAAGTTGCACTAAGACGACTTGCAAATTTAATGTCCTTCATGAATGAGAAGTTTGGAATTGGAATTTATAGTTTATAAGTGTTTTGTGGTTGAGTTGAGAGGCTTATTTTACAGCTCAGTATGATGTGTAATGTTGTTGTCAATCCGTCATCAAAGTTGAAATTTTTCTATGTCAGCTAAAACAAAAAAAAAAAAAAAATATAAAAATCTAAAAAAAAATAACTAACAAACATTTAAATAATATCGCTCATAAAAAAAATTGCAAGTGAAAAAAATAAATCTCTCTAGACTCATATAGATCCGTATTTAAGATAGATTATACATTTATTCTGAAATTCAAAATAAATTTTTTTTATAATAAAAAATATAATAATTACATTAACATATAAAAAAATTTATGAAGTAATTTTGTAACCCGTCTCTTTACAAACTGCACTGAAATTGTTTTTGAACTGTTAAAACAGAATAAATTGACAAAACTGTTTTAGATTGAGAAAAATGCTCTTGGAAAAATGGGTTGTTGGACAACTGAAACGTCTTTTTTTAAGCCAACATTATTAAGTTGTGCGATGTAGCTACCAAAACCCCTATAAGGGAACTGTAAAGATGATTTTATATGTGGTTGTAGAAATTTTCCTTCCATATTAATAAATGAATTTGGCATATAGAAATTCCCCACAATTAATGCTATTTCAGCAAATAGAAATTCCCCACAATTAATGCTATTTCAGCAAATCTTTAATATACAGAGAGAATTCTTGGCTCTATGTATCCTTGTAATCCGAGCATCTGTCCAAGCGTAATAAATGAGCTGATGAGGCAGAGCCCTAGATTTGCACTCCCAGAGGACATTCTAAATTATTTGTGATGAGCCCCTAGCTTGATGGATTTATAGGGATTCTCTGTACTACATTTTGAAATGCTCAATTATTGAGGAAATGAAAAAAGGCTTTTCTTATTTCTACCTCTATAGTATTATAAATGTTATCTGACATACGAGATAGCATTTATAATGCTATAGGCGTGGAAATAGGAGAAGCCGAAAATGAATAGGTATGTACAGTCGAAAATGAATAGGCATGTACAGTAGTTTATTGATTATGTAATTGGGAAATATTTTATAGCAAATCTTAATATGTTTTGATTTTTTAAGTTTTGGTTGAAATTAATTTTATTGATTTTGGGAATATTCTAAAATTTATTATTTTTATTGATTTTAAGAATATTTTAAGATTTAATAGTTAAGAGAAAGATTGAATTCTATTTTACTATTAGATTTTTGAATATTTCTATAATAACCTGATTCTCAATATTATCAAAAGCAGTAGTCTATAACGCGACTTTTTGAAAGTCTTTCCGGTGGATTTTTCCGGTCAAAATCCGGCAACAATTTATTGGAATCCCAAGTTTGATAGCTAGTTTCTGCACAATCAATGGCTCTTAGGGGTTTTCGAGGGCGCTGAATTCAAATATGCAGTTAAAAAACCATTTTAACTGCTAAAAATCAAGATTTAACCTCATTTCTTCAGCCGGATTCCGTCACCGGAATCTCCAAAAAGTCGCATTATAGACAACTCCTTATCAAAATCTGCAATTTACATAGAAATGTTTAACTTAACCCTATATGATTTACATCATATTTTATAACAAGATTAATTATTATATTCTAATTTTATCTTAATCAACATCATACAGTAACATATCCGTGTATAAATATGCTTTGAAATACATGTTTTTATATAAAGATGCTTTGATATACATATCCTTGGTATCAAATATGCTTTGAAATTGTTGAGGGAAAAGGTCTCAACCTCAATGTAATCATTTAGGTGTGGTCCGTGGAATTAAACTTGCATTGAATCTAAAATATGATATTTATGCATTGAATCTAAGAGTGGAATTAAACTTGCATTGAATTTAAAATATGATATTTATGCACGTAATAATTTGTTTTTAAAATATGATATTTATGCATGTAATAATTTTTATATATATAATTAATATTTTTATTAGGGTTGTTTAGTTATTTTTATTAAATAAAATTAAAGTAGGTTTAGATAATTATAAAATAATAATTAGAAAAATAATAATTTTTTTTTAAAGTAATAGATAAAATAATATAAGTTATTATAATGTAAATATTTTATCAACAAAAGAACAATATCAAGATAGTTACCTAATATATTGCTAACTAATTTCTCCACATATTATTTCAAGCAATATAAACCATATTATAACATATAAAATAAGAAACAACCATCATAAGTAGTATAATGAAATAAATCATGAAATAACAATATATCATTATCATATGAAGAAAAATAAATGGACCATTCATCTTAACTTGCTTCAACCACATTTCATGTTTGGAGGAAACCATATAACTAACTATTGGGGAACTTTAATAAGGCAATGATAAATAAATGGACCATTCGTCTTAACTTGCTTCAACCACATTTCATGATAGGAGGAAACCATATAACTAACTATTGGGGAACCTTAATAAGGCAAGGTTTGCTTCAGCCACATTTCACATTAGGAGGAAACTATATAAGTAACTATTGGGAACTTGATAAAGGCAAGGATTTTTCATTATTAGGATTATTGGTAAAAATAATTATGTCATGAAAAATATAAGCTTTATTGTAACAATTTTTAGTTGATTGATGTTGGCTAAATTTAGGTTCAAGACATATAAATATTTAGAAAATAAAATCACTAAAAGCTAATTAGTGTTAGCAGTCATGAAAAGTTTAATCTTATATAACATTATATTAGTAAGCTAAATTGAGTCTTTTTTTAATGATAATGATTATTTTGCATTAGATATCAAAATGAGATATGTTTTCAGGTGGGAAAATCAAAATTACCCAAAGTACATCATGGATTTCCATTAAACTAAAATGATTATGTCTAATAAATATTGTAGTCTATATTTCTTCCTTTAATAATAATTTAAGAGAATAAGAAATGAAAATTTAAGATACTAACTTCCATAGTTAGATTGTCCAATATCCAACCTCGTCATCCAACTCATATCTTGTTATATTCCACTTTCTTATGAGCCATATCTAAGAGTCAATCAAGTTAGATCAAATTGGTTTTCTCATATGCCTCGACTTATCAAACAATTTGACTTTCATATGTTAATTGGGACCAACAATCAAGTTTAATCATCCATTCATTAAACATAACATAGAAATATGTGTTTTACATTAGTATAATAAACATAATACTTTTCGAAAGTCTCCTACCAATCGCTCAATCCACATCTTTCATCAAATATTACCAATATCCTACTTTGGTCATCAACACATGTGCATTGATTGAGACAATCTTATCAATATGCCAGCTGACAATCTTATTTTAGTTTAATCTTCTTTGTTAGTTAGTAAAATTGGTTTATTGAACTTTATTAGTTAATCATATATTTGATCTGTAGTGTTATTTGAGTCAATTGGATTTTATATTAAACTTCCCTTTTCCATAGCTTTTAGTCTCCCTAAACTTATTAGTTGTAAATAGGATTAGGAAATATGTCTTTCACCTCCCCTAAAAGTTTTTTTACAAACATGGTACTTAAACCAATTTTTAACAACTCGTGCTTACCTTGTGAGTTTCGTGGACCTTCATTTTCAATAGAGTGTCTCCAAATTTGTTTATACATATGACTCTAAGTCTTCAACTTTAGGAAAGAATGGAAACTATAACTCCCCCTCACAAAGATTGGCAAGTTAAAAAAGATTTAGATTTTCTATAGTGATGAAAGTATATATGATCATATATGGGGGGAACTCCAATTAAAAATAATTTCCCTCCACCTATTTCACAATATGAATTGAACCATGCTAAATGGGCTTTAACTTCTTCCTTCACCCTTATACTCATTCCTTATAACCACACCATATATCTCACCTAAGATTGATGAGATGTCCTATATCAACCATGCCTCTTTATAAGTACTCTATCTTATTGTATTATACCTTTGTTGTACTCTTTGTAAATTCTCTTCCATTTGGTTATGCATCTTTTGAATTATTGTAATGAATCTCATGGATTTATTTTCATCACCATATCACTCCATTGGTGCTTCTCTAGTAGTTTGAGAAAATGAAATGGCAGAGGCTTTCAAAGGAAAAATCATAAGCATATCTTGAATGATTACTTGCTACTAGAATTATGAGCTTCCAAATATAAAAAATTGTTTTATATGGTAGGATCTCATCCCAGGTCCTAGGTTACATTACATCATAACCCTTCATCAAATTATTTATTGTCCTGTTGACCGCTTCCATTTGTCCATCCATCCATGGATTAAGTGATGAACTCATTCTCCACTTAGTATACATCATACCCCATAATGATTTCCAAAACTAGATTACTATGTAATATCTCTATCTAAAATAATGGATTTAGGAAACCCAAAACATGCCCATATCTTCTAGAGAAACAACTTAACTACTTCTTCTCTAGTCACATCTTGTTGAATCCATTGACTATGACAAATAGGTAAGCATGCCCTTATTTGGTGTTCAATAATCCTCCAAGGAAATCCAATAAAATTCTCTCTCATGGCCAACCCATCATAGGAAATGGAATATGTAATCCTAATTTCTAGTTGGTAGGATTTGGCATATGACAAAACATAATTCCCAAATAATTTTTGCAAAATTAGTTGATAAGTTATCCCGGTTAATTTTTCGTATGTCTTTTATCTAATAATTACTTTTAACGATATTCTCTTTAGATTATTTCATATTCACATTAATCATCAATCAATTACACATAATATCTTCAACAATAGACATTAGGATCATAAAGAGACAACCAAATCAAGAACACAAGCATTTACCTTGGGAAAACCCACATGGGGGAAAACCTAACAACCTTTTCCTTAGACAAATTATTTAGTTCAACAAGAGAAACACATAGATCATCTAATGACACCTGGTCCACTACCTCCTATTCAAGTTATGAGTCTTCCCTCTGAACTTGATTTGAATAGGCATGTTATGACTGAATTTCAACCATCTCCTGCACCCATAGATTTCGGTCATGTTGCCTTGATATGCTCAGAATTTCAACCTTTCTATATCTCAGGATTCCATCGTCCTTTATCAAAGATTTGACATTCCCTTTTTTAGAAACTCGCCCTTCTTCTCAACATACACTTGTCCTTCTTCCCAATAGAATAATGCCTCATATTCCATCCTCTTTCTTTTTTTTGACATGACCTCAGACTCATCCTTGAGATAATTCAAAGTTTACCTTTGAAGTGATATGAATTTATGTCAAAAAAATGGAGGATAAGTTTCTTTATATAGACTTTTTGCTTTTCAAATGGGTGCCTCTTTGACTGGGCTGACTTGACTAGGAGGAGGGTCGACTTGGCTTCTTTGGAGCCAAAAACTTAATTTTCAAAATTCATTTCTTTTTTCTTTTGAAAAGGACATGAACATGACTTAGAATTTATCTTTTTACAATAATATGAAGAGCATGCTTTAAAAATATATCAATGACTAAAATTAATTATGAAGATTAACCATAACTATAAAAATTCAGCGCTCCCTTTTAGCTAGGGAGATATTCATAATGAGTATCTAAATGTTCTCATGTTGAAAAATTTCTCTAAGAAAAGGTTATAACAAATCATAAATATCAACACTATCCAATTACCATAATCTGGTCAACAACTGTGACACATGGTAAATCAACACATCATCCATTTTACATAATCTAGTCGAGAACTATGACACATTCTAAATCAACAACATCACACATTTACCATAATCTAGTCAACTACTGTGACACATGGTAAATGAACGACACCATCCATTTACCATAATTTGGTCAACAACTGCAATACATGATAAATCAAAAACATCATCCATTTACCATAATATGGCCAACAACTATGACACATGGTAAATCATTAGCATCAACTACTCACCATGATTCTGGGTAGTGCTTTGACCCATGGTAGATTGACTAGTTCGGTTCACCATCATCTTGTTCAATATCTTTGACTCGTGGTGAAACCCTAGGGACACACTCAATTCATTTGAGTAATATGGTCCCAAACCCAAAGGCCACACTTTACTAAGTAATTTTGGGGCTAATGCTAAATGGGCTTACTCAACCAATCTGGAGAGTAATCTCAACCTAATACTAAAAGGCACCCACTCAATTAAGTGATCCTGGGTCTTTAGGACCATTCCTCCCAATTTTGGTCAACATACTTGATATAGGAAGAATGATTATCCTCTTTTGGACCATTCTTCCTAATTATGGTTAACATACATGATATAGGAAGGATGATTGCCCTCTCTTGGACTATTCTTCATAATTCTAGTCAACATATGTGACATAGGAAGAATGATTGTCCTTGATTTTATTAATATGGACCATTTTTCCTAATCCTAGTCAATCTGACTTGGGGAGAATGACTATTCTAGATGATGCAATTTAATCACTCCCTCTTGCTAACAGAGACGTGCTCAATAACTCCAAGCGTGTCCTTGAAGTATATGTAGACTTCAGCCTGGGGCAGAGACTTTGCTAGCAATCTCCTATACTGTAGAATAGTATTAGAGCCATATTGCTTCCTTTTGTACCATGTATTGGTACTAGATCTTACTATGCTTTGATCTGTCATCATGGTTGTCACCTGCACTTAATCAATACAATCCTACAAGTAGCCTCTAAATTCATATTTCTTCTCAACTTGCCAATCCAACTGCAAGATACTCATATTTTGCAATATTAAGTGTCAGATGACTTCTTCCTACTCATCCAAGAAATTATAATGGAGCCCAAACTAAAGCAATATCATGATTAACTCTTTTTGTCTTCAACACTCTTCGCCCAACTGAATTTACAGTTGTACTTCACTGTTTGAGACATATCTCAAACCATAATTGATTGTTCCATGACCAATTGTACCATGTTGGTACTCCAACATATGTTGAGCAACATGCCTTAGCTCAACCATAAATTTATTTGCTTCCTTCACTAGATTCATCACCACAATTGCTTTCTTGTCACCCTTACTAGGCGCTCCTTCTCACACGGAAACAAATCCTGTTGTGGTAATTTTTGTTGCTCCCTTAGCCTAATAGACCATCATCTCAAACTCAGAGGTCAACTACCTTTGAATGTAAAACAAGGCTCTATGATTGATCCCTTTGTTACAAAGACAATTCTTTCTACCACAATTGCTTCCTCTGACACATGAGTCCTTATGATTCCACTAGAGACAAATCAAATAGGATCAACCAAGCTTAGCATGTATGCTTGTCATTGTACACAACCTTCTTTAATCATGACACTTATTCTCATGTACCTCAAAGGCCCGAGGTAGATTTATGTACACTTCTACTTCTTCAATTATTCTAGTGAACAATCTCTACATCCACCTGGTGCAATTTAAATAATTCTAACATAAGTGTACCTGAAAAACTAGAGAAGATGTCTTTTCATGATTCTCTCCCTATTTTTGGGATAACCTTCTATTCTCAATTTTTTCTTTGTACTTGTTTATGCTATGTCTTATATATTCATTTGGAAGTCTTAATTGACTTATCTTCGACACAAACAAGGTATACCTCAAACTTGATGATTTGTTTGCTCCCTCTGAGCTCAAATATCATCTAATACAATATCTATCACACATATCACTAATTCTAGAAATGTCCTCTTATCACACACTTTTCTTTGTTCTTCCACTACTTTCATCTACTCCCAAAGTCTAAGCAACCTTTACTATGTACCTGCAATTCTCATTGGGAAACAATGGAAGAAAAATTATAATCAAGCAAAGGATAAAAGAACAAGAGATTAACTAGTATTAATCAAAGAAGAGAGATATAAAATACTTATGTTTTGAGGATTATAGGGAAACATCAACTCCCTCTTAATCTTAGCCTTCTTTCATCCATCATGCAACTTTATCATCCTCATCCACATCAACAAAATGATGTCATTCCTTCATTGCATGATCAAGGATTTCTCTTTTTCAATGGAAACATTAAGTTTTGGTTCTAGCGTTTTCAAACCATAGATTTCCAATTTCATATCCAAATGTCAAAACCATAGAATAAATGTGCTCTTTACACATGAAATGAACTTGATCATTGTCATCAATCAATCAAGGATGTTTCAACCAATTATTATCCTTGATTTCTCCAAATAATTTAGCATCCTCACAATCATTATAGCAACAAAAATATTTTGTGCTTAGAGGCTTGGTCTTAATTTTAATGTGAAAAGAATAGATTTCATCATTATGGGATGAGAATTATACAGATAAATCTCAACACTCAAATACCCATGGCAAGATTTTCCACAACAACATATATATGAAATCAAAACTTCAGAATATTATATCTTTGCAACAACATATTCATTCAAGAACTTCAATCCAAAATGTCTTCAATCATTTATGATATGTCCTGCTACAGTAGTGACATGACAGTACTATATTTGTAAATCACTTGAACTTATCAAGAGAGATTTGGTCTCTAAAATTAATGAAAAACTTTTGCTTCAAATCCTTAAGATGTTCTCTCAATGTTCATTTTTCCTTAATAAGGAATCTTCCAAACTTCTCAAGGTTTAATAACAATTTTTCTTCTAGACTTAGACAATCCTACAATATTGCTTGTATATTCCAATTCCCATTTTAGCTCCCTTCACTTAGAGTATTAGAGACTACAATTTCAAGGAAGTACTAAACATATATCAAGAAAGTGTTCATCCTACATCAAAACTTTGTCATACTTGGTCCAATTCCCTTTTCATAGTTCAAAGGATTACATTTCACTTTGATTGTTATATTTGAGACTCAAAAACATATTTATAGTTTGTTTGTATTGATAACTTGATATGATGCAAGGTCCTCTAAATACATCACATAATTGTTGAATGTACTAGTATTTATCTTTACAGTATTACTTGAATAAATATATACTTTGAATTTGATTACCAATTACGAGAGGCATATTTTCCTTTTGCAATCAACTTTTGTTTGATCTGCAAAGGCATCTTGGTCATTAGTAGCAACAATATTGTCAAATTCCAACGTCCCTGAAGTAATCTTAATTTCCAACCTTTTTTGTGGCATTAAGAGCTTGTCAGAACATCCTCAAAAACTTCGACAAGAATTTCAACAATGGGTCTTCCTTAGAAAACAAAACTTATCATCTCAATAAAATTCCTGTCCCTAAATAATTCGTCAATCCTTAAAGAATTCGTCAATCCTTATGATACTCATCATTATGTCTATAATATATAACCATAGATTTTACCATCACAGGATTCATGCATATTTCCAAGTACAAAAACATTAATAGTTTATGATCATATAAGTGACTAGTCCCTTCACAAATCTGCAAGTAATTATTATCTTCTTTTATGCACATAATATTCAACAAAATTTTTCACTTTAGATCCTCAAATGCAAGCAAATTTGAGCTTTATCACTAGCTTAGGCTTTTTATTTGAATTCTACTAGATTTGCAGCCTATTCCTAAAGCTCCTTGGTCTTCCTACATATTCTTTCCCTACTTGAGATAGGATAGAGATATTTTTCAATCTTTGTATCTTCTATCTGGGATTTTCAGCTCCCTGCAATAAGCCCTTAGGCTTTTTTGACCTTCTATCACAAACTCTAAGACTCCCTCGACATATTAAAATAGATTGAGGTTTATTTTGCCTCTTTAGATCCTGATGGACTGAGGCTTAGGGCTTCAACCTTCTTAAGCACAAAAATATCCTTATTATTCTTACAAACTATGATATTGAAATATATTTTCGGCCTTGTTTTGAATTATGACTCTTGAACTAGGTCTTCCAAGATTAGTGATAAAATTAAACCCTAGAGGTTATCTTGAAACAATAATGACTTCTTCTTGAAAGTTTCTCTTCTACCATAGCTCTAATACCATGTTGATTTTCCATAGGTTATAGGGGCTTCAATCAATGAAACTCTCACATAGCACGTGCGTTCATGACATATTAAACAATACCCATAATTTGAATACATATTGGAAAATGCCTCTAAAAATCACTTTATTTAACCCCATACTAATACGAACCTAATACACCTTCCCAATTTAAAAAAACCCTACTTTCACTAGATATTGTAGGTATCCATTTTTTCATTTATATTTTTTATAATCCTTTATATTTATAGCCCTAATATAGTAACATGATGCCTCTCCTATGACCCCACATGCATTCTACAATGCACCTTTATTATTTTGGTATACATTGTAGATGCATATTAGTTCTCCCACAAGGCAATTACTCAACCCAAAAGCAAGCACATCGCAATATGATTAGTTCACCCTCCCATTCTTGATACTCCCACGATACTCTTGAACCTCTATTTCTCTATCCTGCTTATTTTTCGCCTCAATGTGACCAATTTATTGTATAAACAATATCCTATAATACACATATTTCTATAAAACATATAAAAACCCTTTACCCCCCATTATATGCTCAATATATTATTTCATTTTTTCCTCATTTTGTATGCCCCAATATGAATGCAGATGGCATGGTATTGCTTTTTCAATGAAGACCTTGTGTCATAGGTCTTCTATTTGATAATTACTTCTAATGATATTCTCTTTATATTATTTCATATTCACATTAATCCTTAAGAAATTACATAGAGTATCTTCAATAATAGACAATAGGATCATAAAGAGACAACCAAATCAAGAACGCAAGCTTTTACCCTCGAAAAACCCACATGGGGGAAAATCCAGCAACATTTTCCTTAGAAAAATTATGTAGTTCAACAAGAGACACACCTAGATCATCTAGTCAAACCTAGTACACTACCTCCTAGTCAAGTTGTGATTCTTCCTTCTAAACTTGATTTGATTGGTTCTGCTATGGCCAAATTTTAGCCATCTCTTGCACCCATATATTTTGGTCCTTTTGCACTGATATGCTCATAATTTCGGCCTTTCTTTGTCTTAGAATTCCATCGTTCTTTATAAGAGATTCAACCTTCCATTTTTTAGAAACTTGTCCTTCTTCTTCATCAAAAACCCGTCCTTCTTCTCAACTAAAACTCGTCCTTCTTCTCAACATAAACTTTTCCTTATTCTCAACATAATTGTGCCTCATATTCCATCCTCTTTCTTATCTTTGACTTGACATCAGACTTGTCCTTAAGATATTTCAAAATTTGTCTCATAAGTGATATGGATGTGCATCCAAATGATTGATGATAAGTGTCTTTATATATATTTCTAGTTATTCGAATGAGTGCCTCTTTGGTCGGGCGGACTTGACTAGCAGGAGGTTTGACTTGGCATCTTTGGAACCAAAAACTTAATTTTCAAAATTCATTTTTTTTCTTTTAAAGAGGACATGAAGAACATACCTTAGAATTTATTTTTTCACAATAGCATGAAGCACATGCTTTACAAATACATCAATGACTGGAAAAATAATTTTGAAGACCAACCATTGCTACAAAAATTCAACAATCCCAATACACATACCTTCCTAAGTTTAATGAGGCCTTTCAACTCCAACGAGATTGCAAAAGATGCATCCACTTGGTGTTGCTTTATTTCCACAAATTTATAACTTTGTTCTTGCATAAAATACAAAAAAATGATGTAATGTTGATAACTATATCCTTCCCCATTATTATTCTCTTGAATGCTTCATTGCTCGATGTAAAACTAGCTGTTCCTTTTCATATGTAGGATATCATAACATATCTCCACTTTGAGTAGTAAGCAATTAGTATTCCCTCTTGCACAAGGACTTTCCTCATAGTATAATTAGATGCATCAATCTCGATCTCATATATCTTTTTCAAATTTGGAACCCCCAACATAGCCTCTTCAAAAATTGTCTTCTTCTTAACGTTGAAGACTAAATTTTGTTATTTCATATGATGTAAGCAATTTTCTCATCCCTTCACATAATTTAATGGTGAATAAATTGATAATACATGTTAAATAGTAATTTATGAATAATAAAAATAACTATTTAAACTTCTTACCTCTATTAGATTCATGAGCCGAGGTCATTTATGAATGTCTTATGCCTTGGAGGGTCAAGTGTGAGGCTCCCTCCTAGGGTCTTCTAATTAAAAACTAAGTTTCTCTAATTTTAAATACAATAAAATGGGAAATAACTTATTTCTATCTAAACATTTATTTAGATAAGTAAGAATTTTATTTCAACCATTTATATAAGTAATCAATAAACAGAGGAATACATATTCCAATAGCTTAGTTGAGATGCTTATGTGCTTCTGACTCTGTTGGGATGCTCCTCTTAACTACCTAACTGGATTTGCCTCCTAGCCAACTAAGAAGTATTTCCTAGCCTAGGGAACCTCTACAGGTTCCCTAGCCCTCTGAGCCCAAGTCCAACCAGATGTAGTGTGTCAAAATTAAGCAAATACTTTCCTTCTCTCCCTTCTCTTTTCTCCACCTTCCTCCCAAAACAAAAATATCCAAAACCACAACCAAAACCAAGACCAAGGATCCCCCCTCCTCTCATCATCCTTCCCCTTTTATGCTTCCTTCTCTTCTCCCCCTCAACCACCTGTCATTAATGTCATAACTACCCCCTCATCCTTACATTTTACTTTTCTTACCATATCTTCTCCCAAGTAAATTTGAGAGGACATTTTGGGGATAAGATATGGATATTTAATTTGGTAATTAATTGGGGAGGACCATATCTTCTCCTAAGTAAATTTGAGAGGACATTTTCGGGATAAGATATTAATATATAATTTGGTAATTAATTAGAGAGCGTCATATCTTCTCCCAAGTAAATTTGGGAGGACATTTTGAGAATGAGATATGAATATATATAATTTGGTAATTAATTGGAGAGAACCATATCTTCTCCTAAGTAAATTTGAAAGGACATTTTGGGGATGAGATATGAATATATAATTTGGTAATTTATTGGAGAGAACCATATCTTTTCCCAAATAGATTTGATAGGACATTTTGGGGATATGGATATTGAAATTGGAATAAATGGAAGGAGACCATATTCTATCAAAATTTAAATGTGAAAAGATAAGTTGGGAATTGAATAATAATAAAATTTATATTAGTAATAAATTTATAGTTTTACCAATGTAGATATGTACCAATATTTCTTAATAATTTTAAGTCAATATTTTCACGTAATTTAAACACTAGTAAAATTTGCATGATAAAATTAAATAAAGCATTACATCAATTCTTAATTAATCTCCACCAATCAAAAATGTTAGATAATGCTAGATAAAAAAACATATGTATAAAAAAATAGCACTTCCTCTTAAAATTTTCTAACACTTTTCGTATGTGCATCAAATGTTCCTCACAAGTCTAATTATAGACTAAATCTCATACAAATAGACAAATACAAAGAAGGGACTAATAATTTCATTTAAATAATCTCATGAGCATTTTCATATCATAATAAACCCAAATGACACTACCAAACTTTAAAACAATCATTTTTTATTTTAAAAGTAATCCTTGAAGTATCTTCCTCCTTAATTATTATATGATGATATCTCAACTTATTATATAATATATAAAATTAATATGATCCTTTCAATTTCTTTAGCGACTTGTCAATCCCGGGGAATGGGAAATGGTTCTTGATAGTGATCTAATATGGTACCCTAAAATTGAGTATAATTTATCAAGTCCTATATTTTTTTTGGAAACAACACAATTGGATATCCACGGGGGGACACAGTTAACTCCAATGTGGATTAGTAAGGAGTAATATAGACTAAGAAATTATGAATTTTTATTTTGAAAGTGTGGATATTAGAATTTCTAATGTGGAAGATTGGTTTATGAAAATGTGAATATTAGGTTTTAAAATGTGAATTTTAATTTTAGAAGTCTCAGTTTTAATAATGAAATCAACTCTAAAAAGGCAAACTATGATTCCAAAAGTGTCAATTTCAATTCTAAAATTGTGATTTTGACTCCAAAAGTGTCAATATTATTGCTTCATCCCACACCTATTTTACACATAAACAATATACAAATAAATATAAATAGTTTATTAGTTCTCCATTCTTTTTACACAATCTACGCCATGCTAGCCTACCCTAATTTCCTCTTTCATCATTATACTATGTATGGATTCTGTTATGAACCTTAAATATTGCGAGAAAATCCTACCTACTAGGTTTTTCCGCACCACTATTTCTTATTCACTCTTTCTTCCTCTTGCATTTATCCTAAGTCAACGATATAGACCCCTATTTTTTTATTGTTTGACCAAGAAATTATGAATTCCAATTTTAAAGTTTTCAATATCAATATTTCTAAAGTGTGAAATTAGATTATGAAATTATGAATATTGATTTTAGAGTGTAAATTTTGTTTGTGAAATTATGAATTTCGAATAATTTCAAGTCCAAAATTACTATTCTCAATTCCATAAGTGCAAATTTTGAAAGTCACTTTACAAAATTGTCACTTTTGATCTAAAAGAATCAATATTTAATTGCCATAACATATCATTGGATTCCAGAATTTTGAATTAAATTATTTTATGATGAATATATTGAAATAAAATAGTGTTGTATTAAAAAAATATTTTTATATGCAAATTTATCATGTGACCAATGCTAAATATGCTAATATTTAAGAGATATAAAAAAATTCATTTTAAAAATATGATGATGAAAATGATTTCATTGTAGTGGTGTATTCTTTTAAATTAATTTAAAGCAACATATAAAAAAAGTTTTATACCAACAAATAACAACTATGAGTCACTTCCTTTTAACAATTTCCTCATCTTAATTACAAACACTATATAACTGGTTTATTGTGCTAAAGTTATTAGCAAATGTGCATCTCAAAGTAAGGTAGTAGGAAAGAGAGAAATTTAGCTTCAATAATTTTAATTGAATTAATTATTATTAATAAAAATCATAACTTTATCATATAAAAATTAAATCAAGATATATATTTAATGAGATGTTTTAAACAACCTTAGATTAGGTGCCAAGGGACACTATGTAGGTATTGCCACCTAGCAAAAGAATTGTGTGCAACGTGCCTCTTCCGTGCTAAATCATGTGGAAAGGTGGTATATGTATGGATTTAATGCAACATGGGAGGTTGTTGTCCAAATCTCAATGGGATAGAATGTGGTTTATGGTGGTTGTATGCAACTCTTTATAGGATGCAATGGCGTTTGTGGTGAATCCATCATTCCCAGAAATACCTTGCAATGTTTCCATTATTCTTGTATGAATTCATGGTAGACTGCAACAATTTCTACTCCAGAACTTCGCCTTTCAATGGATCTTCCTATTTGTTTGGTTGCTTCTTTTCTCAACATCTCTAGTTTCTTCTTGGGGGAGGGTTCTCTCTTTTATGTCTCTAGTTTCTTTGGGGGAGAAAGGCTCTTCTGCAAGAATCTTGCTTCTTTTTCCCTCTCTTTGGCCACTCTTCCCCACTCTCCTTTCATCCATAGTGCCTCGTTTCCCCTAGGTCAAAGCTTTGTCAAAGTTTTGTAAAGAGCTTGCTTTTTGAGGAGCAGAGAACATTCCACGCAGTGTTTTAAGAGTCCTAGGGGCTTTAGGGCTAGTCAAAGCCCCTTATTTTATAAAAGGATGGGATCAATTTGTATGTTTTGAGCTCCGCCCATAGTTTGTGGACCATGGTATTATAAGAGAAAAAGATATATAAAGGGTTGTCTTAGTAAGTCAAAAGCATGGATATGATGGATATGTTTTGATGTTTTTGAGTCTGTAATTGTCATATTTTTCTATGTTAGATCGAAGGGGAAGGCTCTGCAGCTGTGTGCGTGGAGACCTTGGTAAGTCTGTAGATGTGTGTGCAAGATAAGAAGGATTGTAATTGTGAAGATCTGAAGATAATAAACAATATTTTGAATGAAAACCAGTGTACTTACATTTTGTACTTTACTTTATGCAATCATTGTTTAATTTTGTGTTGCGCGGTAAAATATAAGATCAAAATTAATATATGGATGATGTTACAGTTAATTATAGTTAAGGTCCATTTATTTATGCACAGTAGATAGAGTTTTAGATCTGCAAAGTAGTATTTTTGTATAAATAAATCGTATTTGGTATAATATTAAGTAAGACCACGTAACGTAGTAAATCTGTAGGTGAGTTTGACTAAGTCACGATCTAGACTCTATACTCCTTCTGGATGTAGAAACTTGGTTCCAGGATCCCCCAATATTGGCTCGGGTGAGACTGCCTTTTGCACGAGCAGATCGTTGCCGAAAGGGCTAGTGATAAAGGGTTTTTTTGGTTAGCACAACTAACTCTGAACCTAGTTCTAAGCCCCTCAAGCCAAAAAATGGTTATGTTTCCAAGACTGGGGTCTATCTAAGGGATATGTGATGTGGCATCCAACCAGAAAAGAGATTCAAGATTGGGTCCATTTGAAGGTACATGAATTCGCCGCAAAATAGAATAGAAATCCACGTCTGTCAACATAAAGGTGGCTGCATAAGTATATCTTTACAGATCAGAACAAGATCTTTTTTCCATCATTCTCTAACGAGATGCATGAGTGGCTTTCAAAACTAGATGAAAGTAAGACTTGTTGGAAGCGTGACAAGCCTACTGCGTGGACCCCATAGTTGATTAGATTCAAGGAGACTGAAAATAAGATCACAATAGTTGTTGATTACTAGATTGATAGTGTTCTCAAAGGCTTTATTACTGAATTCATGATTAACACATTGGTATCCTATAGTGAAGTTGAGCGCCAATTTTTCAAGGGTCCACAAGGTAAGTTTTTGAATTCCTTAAAGCTCTAGATTAAGATGTTGTTATGTGAGAAGGGTGTACTATGCATGAAAGTGGATTGATGTTTAAAGGAAGCAAGACTAGATCTACGCGGATTGGAAAGATATTCAGAATAGACTACGATAATTTCATTGAAGCTATTTACAGTTTGTTATTGGGTGAATAAAAAAGAAAAGAATAAAGGAGCAACCCTAGCACGCCTAGAGGTGCGTTACAGTTAGATAATCAAGGCACTTATGGGATTCCCCATCCAACCAAACCACCTCCACCTCACACACCTACACCTCCACCTCCACCTCCACCTCCACTTCCCCCATTTAATATGGCTAACGCAGTGAAGATGCGTATTTTTAAGTGTCAGGGATGAGAGGATCTCAAGCAATTTTGGTTTGTCGCAAAAGCTATGTGGAAAACGCAAAAAATCAATAATGAAGATATGAATAAAGCTCAGCTTGTCACAACGCTGCAAGACAAAGCACTGTCATGGTATATTAAGCATAGTACAACAAACCCAGTCGCTTCGCTAGCTGATACAAAAAAGCACTAAACGTAGAGTTCAAGACACCAAAGTCGTAGTTGCGGTGCATTATGAAGATAAAACAGATTAAGTAAGTAGTTAACAAGGCTACCTGGGAATTAAATCAAGGATTGAAATGTTTGTTGGGACAAGTCAACTTTTAGATCACCAATGAGCAGCACAAAGAAATGTCGTATATAGTTGTGTTATTATCGTATCTCGTATTACTGCTATCACAGCAAAAGTTCGCATCGTAAGCTGAGGAATTAGAAATTTCAATGAAGCTAGAAGCATCGTCAGTATAGGATACTCATGTAGGAGTTCAGCATATACAGACTCGGATAGCGAGCTTACATATGGAGATACAAGATTTGAAGAAGGGAAAAGAAGTTCGGCCTGAATTGCGCTCAAAAGTTTGGTGCATAAAGTGTAAAGCAGAAGGTCACTATATGGACTAATGTCTTGTTTATCGTGATTATTTGGCTTTTGGAGGTCCTAATCCTCTAAAGTTGGAACCTAGTGTTGGACCAAGTACCAGATCAAGTGTATGGTGTAGTATTTGCCGAATTGCAGCGCAACACTCGACTAACCACTATTATTTGTTACAGAAGTATGTCCAATCACCAAAGTAGTTATTTTGTAAATTTTGTTAGTTAGTAGGACATTATGAAAGAAATTGTTGCAACTATGATTTAATGATAGAGAAAATTGCGACATACAAAATGCAAGTTGAAAGTCACACGCAGGAAGATCATGGTTCATTTGCAGCCTGGGAGGATTTCAGGGCTGAGGACACAGTCGAGGAGAGGGCGTTGGACGAGGTCAGGGTCAGATTATATGTTATAACTGTGGCAAAGTTAGACATTTTGCGTGGGATTGTCAAAACCCCACTACCCCTTCTTGTAAGTATTGTAGACAGTTCGACCCCGTAATAGAGGATTTTCTTATTTTGATGGCTAAAATGCAAGCAAAAAAGAATCAACAGCCTGCACAGAACTTGCAAATGATGAGGGTTGAACCACACGAAGATGATCGAAGTGTTAACATAGTGACACGAAGTGCAACAACTACATGAGGAGATAAAACAGAGGGAAAAAAATCCTATGGTGGATACATGGGTCTGGAAGGCTAGAGAAAAGAGTATAGGGTTCAATATGTAGAGGGAGAACGAAACCTTCATGGAAGCGAAGAAGAGTTTCATGGACCTAGGAGCTTCGACATCGAAGACGCAGATGCAACTAGTACCACAGAAGAATAATCCTAAATTGGTTACTGCGACGGAGAACCCTAATTTAACCATCCTGAAGTCCTTTCTATAGACATCTATGAATTTTCTAAGGGATCAAAAAGCAGTAGAAGGATTGCAAGAACTAATCGATAATTGCATTGTTAAAGAGAAGCCACAACCTAAACAACACGAAGTAAACAAAGTATACATAAGTAAGAAAAGAATCGGTCGAGAGATGCGATTAACTGCGCAAATTGAAGAATTTTAAATGGATAAGTAATTCTTGACTTGAGATCGGATGCGAATATATTACTAAAGCATACCTGGGAGTGAATGGGGCAACTAAAGCTACAATCGTCACCGATTCAGCTATGCATGGCCAATCAACAAAAAATCACCCCAATGAGTCAATTACATTGCGTTGTTGTGGACATTGAAGGAGTAAGCATGGTGGTGGACTTTGAATTCATTGAGATTATGGATGACATCAATCCGTATCCGAATTTACTTGGACTCGATTGGAATTTTGATATGGATGCTATAATCAATCTGAAGAGAAGAAGTATGGTATTCGAGAATAATGGTATGAGGGTCGTTATTCCTTTGGACCCCCCCAAAGGAGCGTTGTATACAGAACCTGTCTGCAACGAATATAGCAATGAAGATATTGACAATATCTATAAGTTAACTATGCGAGACGAGGAATGGATCAACCCCACCGTAGATGGAAGGATAAGATGGGAAAAGGATAGTTCATGTGTCTCAGACTCTGGTGAGGAATTGGAGAACTGTCATAATCGATTACACAAAGTTTCTACTCCTCGTTGCAACAAACTTACAAAATCTCTTCGTTGCATCTCAACAGAGGTACGTAATTTACCTTACTATGATGGGATAGGTGATGCGAGCTTATTTGTTGATGAGTTTGAAAGGGATGTACTGTAAGAACAATGATTCTAGGTCTTGGATATAACTTTGAGGTTTACACTTGCGCAATGGTGGGGCTCGCATAAAGACAATATAGGATATTGAAAGGAGTATCATCGATTGTTGAGGCTCAAGCTCAGTCATGCAAACACAAGGCTTGTAGAGAAGTATAATGGTAAGGATGATCCTTGAAAAAAATTGTCTCATTGATCTATGGCATGGGGCGAAGAAGCTCAACCAGAATGGGTACACATATTTGTCCACTGATGTCAATGAACTGGTATCTTAAAATGGAGTTGCGCCATGGCACTGCTAACTAGTGCGATATGAAGGAAAGCTTCATATTGACCTTTAGCTTCAAATATGGTTTTCAGTGTAACAATGATGCCCTTCAAGAAATCAGAGTAGGAATTTTCCAGACACCAAATGAGCCAACGACTTGGGTACAACCTAATTGGAAAGCCTAGTTTCATCATGCAATATAATGCTATAATATGACCGTTGAAGAGGGAGTGGAAGATCCGTGCAACATTAACATCCCTGAATCAGAAGGACAACACGAGGTTGTGGGACCAGAAATTGAGATACCTGAAATAACACCATCTATTAAGACGAAGCAAGTCAATATAGGCTCAGGGGTGGAGCCCAAATTCACACACATCAAAGATTACTAGGATGAGGATACAATAGGTAAGGTCACCGAATTATTGCATGATTTCTAGGATTTATTTCCAATGAAGTTCACTGAGTTAAAAAGGCATTGTAGGAAATTTGGATGTAATGAGGATCACTTTGAAGCCAGATGCAAAAACCCCTAAAATAACAACCATATAGGCTAAACCCAAAATACAAAGAGAAGGTGAAGGAGGAGCTTGAGAAGATGGTTGCAGTTAGAATAATTGAGTCTGTGGAAGAATCTAAATGGGTGAGCCCGATGGTAGTGTCGGAGAAAAATACTAAGGGATACATAAGGATTTGTGTCGATTTAAGAAAATTGAATAATGCATGCATACATGACCTGTTCCCAACACCGTTCACTAATGAAGTTTTGGATAATGTGGGAGGACAGGAGGCCTACTTCTTTACAGATGCTTTTTCAGGGTACCATCAAATTAAGATAACGCCGGAAGATCATAGTAAGACCACTTTTTCTACAATGGAGATCATTTCAGTGTACAGTCATGTCGTTTGGGTTGAAAAATACACCTGCGATATTCTCCAAATTTGTCATCACAGTGTTTGAAGAATACATCCACAAATTTTTGGAGGTTTACTTTGATGATTAGACAGTCTTTGGACTATTAAAGAAGGATGTTTTGAGCCTATGCTTGAAGTTGGATACCTATAGGAAATATCAAATCTCGCTGAACTTGAAAAAGTGTAATTTTTTGTGTACCATATGGAATATTACTAGAAAATGTTGTTTGTAAGCAAGGGCTGATGGTGGACCCTACATTTTTTTATTATTATAAATCTAGATCCACCGAAGAATGTGAAGCAGCTACACATGAATCTAGGGCATACTAGTTATTATCGGAAGTTCATAAAGGCCTACACACAGAACACTGCGACGATGGAAAAATTACTGAAGAAAGATGTCACCTTTTGTTGGGGCGATTTCATCCCTGGGACTGTACAATCACTATATGAATGTAGAAAAGTATTAGTGCTACAGGTAGTTGGAAGGAAGCACGAGACTTTAAACTAATCTCCAAAGAAGGACTTCGTAGAGGAGGAAGTGTTGTGCGGTATTCAGGAGGATGGTGTAGATCGTGAAGTAATAACTGCATTATAGGGAAGGGTCTGACGTAGTTCATCTAGAATATGACCATTAAGGTTGCTACAGTTGATTTGACAGGGAAATTTTTGTTAAAAGGAGTAGGGGGAACACATTTAATGGGCATGTCTAGGAAAATATGCCACCAAATTCGCATTTATGAGGTGCATTTGAAGGAGATCATGGAATTTGAAATTCAAAAAGGTTATGTATATGGCAACTCGCTCCACATTCGAACACTTTTCTCACTGAGATTTCGACTAGTGATTTTTTGCTTAAATGTGAGCCGGGCGTTCTATTACATGTCTAGTAAGAATTGGGAGGAGATTGAACAAGAATTTCTTAGACGAGGGATAATATTCATCATGACTACTACATCGCCAACAGATGTCACCAGGCCGAGGTCCCCAAGGAAGAAAACTACTGACGCAAGCGTGCAGAAGAAGAAGCGGCCACAAGAGCCTCCAGTTAGGAAATCGACAAGAAAAATCACTAAGGAGCAGAGAACTAAGGAGAGGTTGGACAAGAAGAAGCAGTCGATGGAGCCACAAGATTCTGATGAGGAAGAAGTGGTCGACGGAGTAGAAGATATCGACATAGAAGATGTGGAACTGATCTTCAGGTTGCCACCCTATATGCCGCCACAAAAACCGACCTCAAAGGTTACTAGGGATCTAAATGTTATCAAATTCAAAGTCTTTATCCCACTGTCACCGGATGAGGTGTTGATTGAGGGAGAGTTGTTGGAAAAGGTGCCACAACTGCACATGGAGGATTGGGATCTTAATTATCAAAGCAAGTATCCACATTTCGAGCCTAGTAAGTACCTGAAATCAGTTTACTATGAAGAAGTTGGAGTAACAAGGGTCGAACCGATGCCATGGGTAGCAGGAATTCAGCGAGCTGGGTTGTTGAATATGCTATATATTCTGCATTTCACACGCATCACTATCAACACAATTTGTGTGCACCATCTATTGGTGTTGGTGCATGATGGATGCTTGTCGCTAGGGACAAAGATCCCCATTGATGATATGTTGATTAGAAGAATAATTGTGCTTCCCTACTAAGGACCAAACCCTGCCAATTCATTTTTCATAAAATCTCAGGAGAAAAAGTTGGCCAAGAAGATGACGAAGGATTATGATTTGATCATGAAGTCTCAGGTATTTATCCTTAGCTCCATTAATGATCAGGCTATGTGCTTTTCCATGCACATTCTAGCAAGGAAAATAATGAGGAAGTGTCAAGCAAATGAGGTACCCGCACTAGTCAAATCATTGGCTACACAATGTAGCAAGGGCGTCGAGTTTAACTAGGTAGGATATTTGTGCCAAGAATTGTTGGATGACTGTCAGGAGGCACAAGAAGAGGGAAATCAATTTCACTACACGTGGATATTTCTCTTGATAGCGTTGATAGCATGGAGAATTCCATAGGATTCATAGTTCCCCACTGTGGACTGTGACGTCTGTGAGGCTGCAAGGTATGCCTTGGTGTGGGCTTCCAAGGAGTCAAACCATGTTACAGAGAACAAACTATTATGGGTCTTCTTTGAAATATATTTGAACACCATGATCTGCCAAAGGCCAAGGTTGTCACCAATTTTATTTGAACAATACAAAGGGATTGCAGACTTCAAGGCGAATTTTCACCATGTACACATCCGTGTCAAGAAGGACCTGAAGGAGGTATGGTATGAGCTGCCATACTTGGTCACTACTGGCCAAGTGATTGGCTAACTCAACCCATGGAAGAAACAAAGATAGAATAAGCATGCACTAGTCAAACAACGAAAGATATTTTAGGTGCGTCGGACCAAGAAGCAATCAACCAAGAAGGGAAAAAAGAAGGTAACTCAGAAAATCACAATCGAGCTAAAGAAGGACATTGTGTCAGAGATAGAGTGCGAAGCCGAGCAGGAGGAATAGGCCACCGAAGGCAACAATCAAGGTGGTGAAGACCCTTTTATTGACATTGAGGAAGTAGATTCCCCATTCATAGTTAAAAGGTGGAAACCAAGTGCTGGAGGTAGGTGGAAGAAGAACAAGTCGGACAAATCTGTTGGCGCATAACTGATGGTCCTCACTGAGGGGGACATTGACAAGATTTGTGACACAGTCCGAGCTATGACAGAGGACATATGGGGGAACATTAAAGACCAATATAAAACAATTTTGACAGAGGTCCAACAAGGCCTCAAGTAGCCATAGGTTCAGGTGAGAGTGGTTCAAGCGAGTGTGGCTCAGGTGACCGTGGCTCAAGCGAGCGCGAAACCATCACCCTCAACTGTAGGTAGTGCACAGACATAATCAAATCCGAGATCTAAGTTATGCAACTACCAGGTGACGCTCTACATTTTGAGACTACCGTAGATCAGGAGCACGCGCAAAACTAGAAAATTTTGAGTAACAATCTTGTGTTGCTCCCCATTCAGATCTTACACGAGTTACATCAAGGATTCATCGATGAACTCAAGGTGTGGGAGAAGCACGCTCTGTTGGTAATTAAAGAAGTTAAAAATGACAACCGACAGATGTTTGAGGAAAAGAATCAGGCCATTAAGTATCGTGATGAGGAAGCTGCGCACAGGAAGTAGCTAGAAGAGGCCATCACCAAAGCTTGTAGCGAGCTACCAGAGCTCTAGATCCATACAGTGGAAGCACTTAAAGAGAAGCTTCAGAAGCTTGCAACAACAGTAAAAGAATCAAAGGCAGAAGTCAACAAAGTAAAATTCGAGTTGGAAATGCAAATCATGGAGTTACAGATGAGGCTACAGTCGGCAACTCCACTAGAGGATCTCAAACAGTGCAAAGCAGATATCAAGGCTTCTATGGAGAATATAGCTACTATAGTCAAGGACTATAACCAGATCTTCAAAGACATTGTGAATATATGGGCCTCGCTGTAGGAGGACCCACATGTACAGAAGATAGAGGCAGAGATCTATGACAAGCAACAATATTTTGATGAAATCAAAGTGCCGATGTGTACCCTAGCACTTGCACAATGGTTTTCCCATCTCCAGGAGGGAAATTTTTTGCAGGGCAGATCGATGAGCTGCGGTGAAAGGAGAAGATCATTTCAACATTTTATTTAGCTAATATTTTAGTAGATAACATAAAGTATGTCAAAAAAGTTGATTATAAATTTTTTTTAGGAAAACAAATATGTAGTAAAGAGTATTTAAGCTAGGAATAATTTATAGTTTTATTTTTTTAATTGTTATATGAAAATAATTAAATGATAATGAGTGCTTAGAAAAAATAATAAAAATATATAAAAATTTTAGACAAAATAAATTTAAAGAATTTTATAAAAATATGAAACATATAAAACATTTTATCTAGTTAATATTTTAGTAGATAACATAAATTATGTGTTAATATTTTAGTAGATAACATAAATTATGTCAAATAAGTTGATTATGGTTTTTTTTAATGAAAACAAATATGTGATAAAAATGTTTTAAATTAGGTAGTAAAAAGCATAATTTATTTAGTTACAATTACAGTGATTTGCAATTAGAATAATTTTATAGTTTTATTTCTTTATTTGTTTATAGTTTTATTTCTTTATTTGTTTTATGAAATAATTAGGCAATAACAAAGATTCTATATTAGGTGATAAAAAGAGTGTTTTAAATTAGGTGGTAAAAAGTTTTTTGATTTAGTTAAAAATTGAATAGTGTTTAAAATTCACTATCTTGAAGATTAGGTCAATTGGTTCTACCATTTTTCAAAACATTTTTTCTATTTAAAAGTTATAAGTTCAATTTTCTAAACACTCTGAGAGTCATGTTCTTCTGGGGAGTACTACATAAAATTTATACTAAAAATAATTGAAGTGAGAAAAAATGTTTTGAATTATATATTTAAAAACATTTTCATTTAATTGAAATCTCATTAAATTCAAATTATTTGGTGAATTTCCTCTCGAGACATATTTTAATGTAATATTTTTTTATATACTTAAAAGTCTTTTGATTTAATTAAAATTTCAATAAGTTCAAATTATGAATGATTGTATAGTTTTATATTTTTATTGTTTTACTTGGCAAGGAGTTTCTTATAGCGTAATCTATGGAAATATTTTAGCACAATATATTTTTTTGGTAAGGAGTTTCCTATAACGTAATCTATGGATATATTTTACCATAATGAAGCGTCATGCTGATTAAATGCATATGTGGACTTTGAAACATAAATGTAAACTTAAAGTTAATCCTACCAGCTCTCAGTTTAACATATTCGTGTCTTTGAAAAGGAATGCAGTCGAGGGATAAATTGCAAATTAATGGTGAGGACCTATGAACAATGTGAATTCATGGAGACAATCCAATGATCTCCAATATACTACTGAAAAATAAGTATATGGGCCGTTGCAAAAGAGAAATCTATAAATAAATAAATAAATAAGCGAGGTTGAATAGAAGTATCATATGTAGCTCAGATGATATTTATGAATATGAATGGGAAAATGACACAAGAGCGAACAACTTCCTCTAGGTAAACCCCACCTTCACAAGGAGTTACGTTGTCTTTATTTGTGTGCAGAACAGGAATTTGCAGAGTTGATATGCAACAAGCGAGACATTGATTGATATTGGTCCCGTCCCAATAAAAGGCCTCGTTGGACGGACTACATCCTCTCCACACGGTGCTGCCTACTTGCTTTCGCATTTATGTAGAGCGTCAGGTGCATTGAAGTGTGAGCCATTACCAATTTGACTTCAATTCAACGGTTCCGTGGTTTCGTAATTCACCGCACACACCTACCAGCCCATCTCAACGACGACGTGGTTCTCTCTACATTACACGCTTTAAGCCAACTTCTCTCATTTGCTCCATCTATTTATACACGGCCAGACTAACTTTTGCACACCACCGTGTAGAGTACTGTGCTACTTGTCTGATCGTATTCTCAACTAATGGCTCCCGCCAGAGTACAGGCCGTCGCTCAAAGTGGTTTCCAATCGATTCCTTCCGAGTTCGTTCGGCCTGTTTACGAGAGACCTGCTCGTGAAACATTTAACGAATTCGAGATACCACTCATAGACTTGTCATCGTTACAAGTCGATGAACTTCGTGAGAAAACGGTGGCAGAAATTGGAAGAGCCAGCCAGGAGTGGGGGATTTTCCAGGTTGTAAACCATGGAATACCCGATGAATTGCTCCAACGCTTGCAAACTGCTGGCAGAGGGTTCTTCGATCTCCCGCTGGAGGAAAAGGAGCCGTACGCCAATCTTGACGGCGTTACGGATGACCGATTTGAGGGGTATGGCACGAAGCTGAAATGTACGAGCGATGGGAGGCAGGGTTGGTCTGATTTCTATTTTCATATGGTGTGGCCTCCATCTCTCATAGATTTCAACAAGTGGCCCAAGCACCCACCCTTTTATAGGTATAACGCCCTACGTACTATTTTATTCTATATTTCTGTTTGATCTCTCTCTAGACTCTATATATATAATGTATAACCTATGTATTGCATTTTGATGTGCAGAGAGGTGACTGAGGAGTATGGAAGGCAAGTGTTGGGAGTGGTAGATAAGCTGCTGTCAGCCTTTTCAATAAATCTTGGGTTGGAAGAATCCACGGTGAGAAACGCTCTGGGAGGTGAGAATTTGGAAATGGAGTTGAAGATCAACTATTACCCAGCGTGCCCTCAACCAGATATGGCTCTGGGAGTGCTTCCTCATACGGACATGTCTGCTCTAACAGTGCTGAAGCCCAACGATGTGCCGGGGCTCCAGATATTGAGGAACAACGAGTGGGTGACTGCCAAGCACGTTCCCGACACGCTTATCATACACATCGGTGACCAACTACAGGTAACTAGTTTGCTTAAACTAATTTCGAAAAACAGATAAAGAGTTAGTTTTTTAAAAATTGATAGACTAGAAATAATTATATTAAAGCAGTGCTGTATTATTATTTTGGGCAGACGTTGAGCAACGGGAGGTATAAGAGCGTATTGCACAGGACGTTGGTGAGCAAAGATAAAGTGAGGATGTCGTGGCCGGTGTTTTGTATCCCTCCTCTTGATTTGTTGGTGGGGCCACTCAAACAGTTGATCGATGAAAACCATCCCCCTCTGTTCGATGCGATGACGTACAGAGAATTCAAGCAACGCAAGAAAACGAAGGCAAAGAAGCAGGAATCATCTTAGTAATGCCAACTTACTCTTTAAAATGGCCTTGTTAGTGTTTGGTTTGCCTTATACGGCCTCTGTGTGTTTTTTTTGTCCGTCTACTGCTCTGAAGGGTCAGTAGCGTCTGTTGAACTTCTTGTGGCAACATGTAATAAATTTTTTCAAATAGAATTCGATGTGGATGTAGCATTCGCTAATGTAATAAAGTTGTAATGGTCACGTACGCTGTATCCAAGGGTGCCTAGCTGTTGAAGTGTCTATGTCTTTTCAGGAAAAATATATATAACTGTAATTTCAATATCCCAGGTAGTGAAGTGTTGCCCTAAGCGCTGTTTTTTTCATACAGTCGCCCTTAGTAGTTTCACAATTTTAAAGGGAAATACTTGTTATATGGCTGTAAATTTTCACAATGGTAATTATTATTATTATTATTTATTTTTAAAGTTATAGTTAAGTTATACATCAAATTGATATATGAGATTTTCTTGTTTACGAGATAAAAGGACTCACTTTTCACATACATACTTTACCTCTTCTAAAACTTGTAATTTTTTAGGAAGAAATACATGCTCTTAACTAATTATCAATGGGGTAAATATGTATATAAAAAATCCCCCATAAGATCTCAAAAGTTATATTCTAAAAAGAGTGGGTAAACTTTTTACTATTGATATGAATCACTTAACTCATCCAAATTATTTTTAAGGAGTAAATTTATGTATAAAAAATTTATTACATAATTTTGTGGAATAATTTTGTGTATATAAGAATATAGCGTTGTTTAACTATTTTGTGTTTTGATTTTTTTAACAAAATCTTATGATATAATTTTGGATAAAATAAGTTTTTATTACTTTCCATGTATTTCTGAATATATAAATAAATTCAACATTTTGAAAAGCCCTGAAATACTCTATATATATAATCTCAAACTTGTGATTTTAAAAAAAAATCCACAAAATTAACAAAAAAATATATATAGGAAAATTATAACTAAAAGAGAACCAAAACAAAACACTAACAAATTTATACTTTTAAAGTGATTAATGAGTAAATTTGTCTATGAAAATTCCACCCAACAATTCCTTGGTACACAATCAAATGAAAACTAAGAAACCTCTTTAAATTAACTTCATACTTCTTTGGTTATTTCTTACCAATTTTTTTTATCCAAATACTTGATTTACAAGTTTATGTAAAAGTATAACTACAAATTAAATAGTTGGTAACATCAAAAAACTTATTAGTCCCTGCTTGGGACTATAAGCGATCAATCGATCGTTGATCGAGCATTAGTTTATACTTTGACCAATTTTTTTTTCAATGTTTTGGCATTTTAACCTAAGTTTAATGCTCCCAATTTCATTCAACAAATTTTTAAGCAAATTTTTTGGTTCGGAAAACAATTGAGGTCTTATTGCAGCCTTCACATTGCCCGATGCAAAAATATTAACGCAATATCATCTTATCCTAAGTAGGCTGGTTGAAGCAAAGTTCTGCTGGTTTGGCCCATTTCGAAACTTAGGTCGGTCAATTTTATTGTAAATATAAACCCTCAAATTCTCTAATTTAATTTCATTTGCTTGAAATAACCTTGTTCAATTCAATTAGCGCATATACCCGATGTAACTCAATAAAGTTTACAATAAAAATTACAAGTGAAAATATTATATATTAGCGAAACATATATACCCGTTCTAAATCATTAAATTACCATGGAAAATGCTTTGCTATGATATCTCTCTAAGATATGGAAGACGTCCACCCGTAACATCTTTCACTGATAGGTGAAGAATTCGAGTTGCCTCTACCTCATACACTTTGTGCTAGATATTGATCCCATAGAGACTTAGGTGAAATATTTTATGAGAGTGTTTCTGATATACTAACATAACAGTGAACTATTGACGCAATATCATGTTATCCTAAGTAGGTTGGATGAAGCAAAGTGCAAAGTTCGATTACACGTGTGCAGTGTGGCCCAAACTGATTGCCACGTTACTAATACGCATGCTCATCTCTTGTTCACTCTCAGAAAGCTCCACTTACAATCTAGCCTTCACACACACATTCTGCTACTTGATATTCATCATTCCCTGTGATATTCATCATTCCCTATGAATTTCAACCATGATTACCATGATTTTCTTGACGGTTTTATTTTGATGCAGTGAGTTATTTGTATTGTGGTATCAAAAAATTATGAGTTCAGTAACTGTGTTATGGTTTGCAGGGTATTAGAATAATCCACAGACTTTGAAGAAAAAGGTTATGGCAATGGAGAAGCCAAGAGGTAGTGTTCGGTTTGATGGTCCAAACGTGGATGTTCTGGTGGACTTGGGCCATCCTCTTCTCAACAGGGTGGTTGATGGTTTTATCAAAGTGGATGGGGTAAGTACAAGCTTCACTTTATTTTCCTTTTTCATTTTTTTTCTTCCCTTCTGATGTTTGTGTAGATGATTATGACGCTGGTTTTGGGTGTGTGGTTTTTGCCCAGATTGGTGCTCTGAATGCTGCCTCTCAAGATGCCTACAAGTTGGTTTTGCAAGGTGAGGAAGACATAATTTTTTTATATGAGTTTTTTATTGTGTTGTATTATTGATCAGAAATATTTTGGTTTTTGCAGAAGAAGCCAGCAAGGCTTAGTTCGAGAACATGGTATGAGCTTTATTTTTGTGCTCGTAGTTTCTGTATTTTGTGTGTTCTTCCCAATAAAATCTCAGACAAGTTTGATTTCTGTAGTTTCTGTATCTTGTGTTGTGTTCTACCCAACAAAATGTCATAGACAGGTTTGATTTCTGTGGTTACATTTCCAGCGCTTTCCCAGTCCCAAATTGATCCAAGTCCAAAAGTAATATGACGCACTCCATGCGAATAAATTACTAACTCGGGTTAGATGCTTGGCTAAGTGGGGGTGAGGCACGTGGGCTACGACCCTTGTGTGGTGTCCTTACACGTTCTTTTATTCTTTTTAATTTTATGTTTATTATTTATTTTATTTGTGTTCCTATCTGCCTGGAAAATTGCAACACCGTGTCATTCATTATAATTCTATGTTTATTATTTATTTTATTAATTTTCATTAATTTTTTAAATTTATTTCGTGTTGTTTGCCGATGGCAATGAGCAACTCCTTTGTCATTAAAAATTTTCTGATTAGAATTTTTAACCGCCCTTAAAAGCTCAATTTTCTGATTAGAATTTTTAACCGCCCTTAAAAGCTCATGATTTCCTGACTTCTCCTCACAAAACAATAAAATCTTTGATTTGGCGTATATTACAGAAGGAAACTGGCAGAGTCCTAGAAGATGGCCATTATTTATGGAAAATTGCTCCTATTCCAGGAGTTTGATTTTGAGGTTGTGGTAAAGGCGAGAAATCTCAACGTATGACCTGATCACTTATCTCGGTTGGAATATGGAAAATCAGGAGTATATGTAGATGATAAACTTCTGGATGCTTACTTGTTGAGAATTGAAGCTATTTCCGACTACCTTGCAGATATTGCATTGTTCCTCAGTACCTTTCCTGGAGACTATTCCGCAATTCAGCTATCATGAAAGAGGTCATTTGGTTGATAATTTAAATAAAGAGGTCATTTGGTTGATAATTTAAATAAATCGATATGTCATTTTTATTTTATGTGAAATACTATATATCCAAATAAAAATAAAAATAAAATTATTAAAATAGAAATAAATTAATAATATCAATTTAGAATATCAAGTGAATGGATATACATTTAAACTAAAAATAACTAATTTTCTTTATCTAATGATTTTGTCTTTATCTTTTTATTTTTATGTGAAATACTATATATCCAATAAAAATAAAAATAAAAATATTAAAATAGAAATAAATTAAATAATATCAATTAGAATATCAAGTGAATGGATATACATTTAAAATTAAAAATAACTAATTTTTTTAATCTAATGATTTTGTCTTTATCTATTATAACTTCTAAGTAAAAATCTTTCACTGGGATATATATAGTTTATCTTTTTTAATTTTTTAATGTTTGGAAAGATTACATTTTCATCATATAAATCTAAATCTAGAAATATAGATGACATTTATTAAGAAATTTAGGATTCATTGAAATTATAAATTTAAAGTGCACTGTACACAATATAAATATCCCAAAATTTAAAAAAAAATACTGAATCCTCATATATAATAAAAAAAAAAATCAATTTAAACAACATAAATCAAAATTTCATTACAATTTTTTCACTAAATTATAACCCAAAAAAATTTCATTACAGCTTTTTCACTAAATTATAAACCAAAAAAACAACTCCTTTTCCATCCTGATTTTTAGTTTTTCATGGTTTCTCTATCTGTAAAGACCGTGGGCCATGTGATTGAATTATTTTCTTTCCTTTGCCACCTTAAACTATGAAGTGATTATTTCTTTCCTTTGCCGCGATAAAGTATGAACGAGATCAGCCTTGCGGGCAACTACCTGCGCGGATCAGCTAGATATATAAATGAGACATACATGTACCGAGACAGGTCCAGACTCAATTTTATCTAACCAAGGGAGGGTAGGTCCGTGATCAGTAGTCAGACTTATTGCACCATCCCACTAAGATGGAAAATACCGAGTATTCACCTCTCCGGTATCAGCGGATCAGCTAGATATATAAATGAGACATGCATGTACCGAGGCAGGTCCAGACTCAATTTTATCTAACCAAGGGAGGGTAGGTCCCTGATCAGTAGTCAGACTTATTGCGCCGTCCCACTAAGATGGAAAATACCGAGTATTCACCTCTCCGGTATCAGAGGAATACACCTGCGCGGATGCCGATGATAATTGTTGACCTGTGTACAGCAGGCTGTTGGAATTCTCGAGTACCCACTATTACCATCTCAATGATAGATTAATCCATCGTATTACAATTTTCCGTTTGTGGTTTTCGTTCATAGTCTTGCACGGAGTTCAACCAGGGTTCAATATTATAACGGCCTCACGTTAGACATTCGTTGACCGCAAAAGATTACAATACACAGTAATTCTCTCTTCTTCATATCGTTGGCCTTGATTTGATACTGTCAGTTTAGAAAAATCGAATAGCGTTAGTTTATGGCCTTTTGATGTTTTTTGTTTTATTACACGCAGGTCTATATTGCAATAGTTTTTTGTTTTTTGTTTTTTTCTTTTTCTTTTCATTTTTTTTTTTTTATAGAATTGATAAGTGGTTAAAAAATGTTTTTTTAATTAAAAATAATTTTAAAACTTAAAATTTAAAAATAAGATTTTTTTATTAGTTAATTATGAGGTTTATCTATGAAAAAGTGTAAATAAAATACATAAAATTGATACTCGTAGTGTAATAATTATGATGTATATTACTCTTTTACAATGTACCATCAAATCTCACCACTCTTGATTTATGAATTGTTTAATAAAATAATCCTAAACTTCTACAGAAACAACATTAATAGCTACTCCCTTTGTTAGTGGTGTACGAGTATATTGACTAAAAACATGTGTATGATGTTTGGGATTTCATATCATTAAGGTTATGTTTCCAATATCTAATAGGTTTGTTTTAAAAAATAAAATATTCAGTCTATTATTTAAAAAAAAAACATCCATTCAATAAAAGTCACTAATTCAAAATTGTAATCGAATTCCCAAATATTCAACTTGGCTCATCTTTCTCATTTGATCAGTGACTATCTACTTCATCTCACAATTCACTTTGTGAGGGCCACACCAAGATTACATGTTGAGATATACTAATAATAATTCAACTCTATTTATCATTTATATTTTTTCATCTATTTTTATTATTAAATAGATTTAGTTTAAGTATTTTCCTCAAAAAACTTTATCTATATTATACATTTTCACAATTTAATTTTAAATTATCATGTAATATAAAAAGTAAAATCTCAATCAACATTAGAATAAATAGGATTTTATGTTTTGTCTTCATAATTTTAATTATAATAAATAGGATTTTATGTTTTGTCTTCATAATTTTAATTATAACTTAAACAGTTAAAATAATTTTTTTTAGAAACTTTTGCAGTCACAGTTATTGAATTTATGCCATTCTGTATGAATTTACTTATTTACTTCGATTTACATATAGATCATACTTTTGAAATATTAAAAACACTTCTAAAATAAACTCAAAAGTGAATTTAAAAGAAAAATGAGAAATTTTGTGAAACCAGGGCAAAGGCAAGCATTCACAGGGAAACTTATTTCAAACTTAAATCTTATACTAAGTTGTGCTCGCAAAGGTTGTCGAATTGTCTACCACACTTTTTCTCCCCGGAATAATAGTGTTGTCCATTCCATCTCCAATTATTGTTATAAACGCCTATCTGACGGTACTACCACATTTTTTTAGACAAGGGGGTTGCATCTATAGCTGCTTGAACTTTCCTGTATTGTCCGGTACGGTCACGGGACACAATCACATTCAACATTACATTAGTTTTTTGAAGATGCCTTTGATCGCTAGCAGACAACCATTTGGGAAAATCATCATCGAATGATTGCAAATCATCCTCAAGATCAAACAATAGGCGTTGACTAGGGAAAGCACAGATATTGAGAGCACGGAACTTGGGTGAATTGAGCACGGCAGAACTGCCCTTAACAATGGCGAGAGAATTATTTGCAATCTCTCTCAAATTGTTCACTGGGATTTCCTACAAGCGCCTTACACTAAACATTTGTGGCTTTGAACTCTTTGTGAATATGGTAAGGGTTACAAGAGCTCCATTCCCGAAACATACAGTGCAAATGAAGTGCGGAAGGCAGGGTTGGATTGAGTGGTTGACCACACATTTGTGGCTTTGAACTCTTTGTGCTAGACATTTAACGCATTTGGAGATCAATATGGTAAGGGTTACAAGCGCTCCATTCCCGAAACATACAGTGCAAATGAAGTGCGGAAGGCAGGGTTGGATCGAGTGGTTGACCACGTTGGGTTGCATGCAACCCCGACACGCCCCTCCACACTAAACATTTGTGGCTTTGAATTATTTGTGCCAGACATTTAACTCATTTGGAGATCAATATGGTAAGAGTTACAAGCGCTCCATTACCGAAACATACAGTGCAAACGAAGTAGGCAGGGTTGGATCGATTGGTTACCGGAAAGGAACCCCAGGGAAAATCTGACTGTGTTTCTTGGGTAACAAGTCGACGCTGACAGTGTAGAAGAGACTGCATATGAAATTATTTTTCTTTTTAAAGCGGATGGCATTCTAAGAATAATGGTAGCCCATAACTACATATTGTAGATTAACTAATACAACTGAGCGTCTGAGCAATTACACGAGCTTCTCAACTCAATCACGGCAGGGACTACCACCACGACAGTGGCACCCTTGTTTCATTATGCATTTCAAACGGTTAAAATTAAAAGACTCATAAGAATTAAGTAAATTATAATTGTGAGATGTTGTAACATAATGCAATGCAACATCTTGTAAATAAAAATAAAAATTAAATTAAATTAAATAAAAACATTAATGTAATGTAATGTAAACATTTTGCTTACCTAAAAAAAGTAAAAGTAAAAATAAGAAAATAAAAATAACCCCTCTAGTAAGAGAAAAAAAAAATCTACTCTACCAATTATGACATTAGACAATTAGGGTTTCCTTAGTAGTTGAAGATTTTCTTATGGTTTTGAAGCAATCAATCTACTCTACCAATTATGACATTAGGCAATTAGGGTTTCCTTAGTAGTTGAAGATTTTCTCATGGGTTTGAAACAATCAATCTGCTCTACCAATTATGACATTAGGTAATTAGGGTTTCCTTAGTAGTTGAAGATTTTCTTCTGGGTTTGAAGCAATCAATATGCTCTACCAATTATGACATTATGTAATTAGGGTTTCCTTAGTATTTGAAGATTTTCTTATGGGTTTGAAGCAATCTTGAGCGCCCTTGGTTGGTTTAGATGCATGGAGTCGTCTGTCTTCTCTTTGCTACAATGTTATGTTCACAATGGCATGGAGGAGGAGGTAGCACTCAGAGCCATGGATCAAGCTCAAAAACCTCAAGGGGCTTTTTCTTCTACCCCATAAATTTGTGAAGAAAATAGTTGTTATCCATGCGGTGGAACTCTCTCCTTCAAATCCGTGCAAGAGAGCCATAGCTCTCTCATAAAAAGCTAAGTCGGCAAGTTTAAGAGTAGCTCATGTAATGTAATGCAATGTCTTATAAATATTAAACTCAGTCAATATAAAATAAAATAAAATAAAAATTCTAAGTAGGGAATTAAACCAAGTACCATCAAATCTTTATGCATCTCAAGAGATTATCTACCAAGCACCATCAAATTTGTGTGCATTTCAAGATTTTTGATCCCTTTGTAAATCCATCTCAAGATATTGATTGGATCTAGGTTGGTTATTATTATTATTAATGATAAAAATTTTTTTATAATAAAATATATATACACAAATCTTAATTATGAACACCCCACTTGTTAAGAACCCGATTCCTATTATTAGAGCCTCAATTCTATTACATACAATAAACAGATTCTGTTGATTTTGCCAGTAATAAAAGAGCCTTGCGGCCTCCCACAAATTTTAACATTTAAACATCTTTCATTTATCATAAGCAACATAGAATTAAAGATGAGCATTCCATGATATCTAACAGAAAGTAGTTCATGGAAAATAAACTGTTCCGGCGGTTGATGACGATACTTTGCAGTATGAGCTCCGCTGAACGCTCCTTCCTACCGACCCAACCGGATTTACCTTCCCAGCCAACTAGGAAACCAAATTCCTAGCCCAGGAACCTCCACAGGTTCCCTAGCCCTCCATGGCCCAAGTCCAACAGAATATAATGTGTCCTCAAGAAGAATGTGCAAAACCAGATAACAATACTTTCCTCCTCTCAAACCCAAGAAACCTCCATAGGTTTCCAAGGTGTCCCAAAATCTAACAAGTCCAAACAATCACAACCAACCCCCACAATCATAAGCAAAACCTCCCAAAAACTCCCCCTTTCCTCCCTTCCCCCTTCCCTTTTTATACCCTCCTTCCCTTCTCCATCTCAACCACCTCTCATTAATGTCATTCACTTCTCACCCATCCCTATAGTTGACTTCTCTTCTCCCAAGTAAGCTAGGAGTACATGGGGGAATGTGAGATGTAATTACATGGAGAGGACCATGTCTACTCCTTAGTAAATGTGAGGGTACATTGGGTAATGTGAAATGAATATATTTATTGATAATGAGTTGGAGAGGACTATGTCTTCTCCCAAGAAAATGTGAGGGTACATGGGGGAATGTGAAATGTAATTACATGGAAAGGACCATGTCTTCTCTTTAATAAATGTGAGGGTACATTGGGTAATGTGAAATGAATATATATATTGATAACGAGTTTAATAAATGTGAGGGTACATTGGGTAATGTGAAATGAATATATATATTGATAATGAGTTGGAGAGGACTATGTCTTCTCCCAAGTAATTGTAGCATCAAAATCTCTTGTTGGATCTGCCATAAAAAGGTTAAGTCAAACAGGAATGGAGCATCTTTTCATTTTTTTTTTGAAGCTGGGACCTCAACTTGTCATAAAATTGAGCCTCCCACTGCAAAAGTTTATTTATTTATTTATTTATTTATTTATTTGCCGATAACCAATTAATTAATCGCGTAAAAGACTCAAAACTTCAGAAACTGTTTCCAGCACGATCTCATATGAGAGAAATGTCCTCTAAATGTCAAAGGTTCAAATTTATTATGATAGAAATGTTTTAATACCATGGTTTATGAATATCACATGCCCAGAAAACAATAACTCATTTCATATGACAATGGTTCATTACCATTTTTTTAATTAGTGAATTTAATTAAAAAGAAAAAGAAATTATAACTACTTTGGAAATAAATCTCAACCTTGATTTGTGTATATTACTAAAAATATTTTAGAATATTATATGGAGGTTAAATACTTACCATCCATAATAATTTCATTGATAATTAAACTAAAATTCTTAAAATCTCATTCTAAAATAAACTTATGTTAGTATAAATATTAACCCAACAAATTAATAATTAAACTAAAATTCTTGAATTACCCCCTCTAAAATAAACCTATATTAATATAAATATTAGCTCTAAGAATTAATTCAATTAATTAAATAAACCTATGTTAATATAAATATTAGCTCTGAGAATTAATTCAATTAATTAAATCCTAATCGCTAATAAAAATTTATTGGAGGCAATTCTCGCCAACACTATCAAAATTAAGCTAGCAGCAAAGGGCACTAATATTCCCGATTAATACGGAAGCTTTTTCTTAGGACTCCACTACAATTCTATTGAAACCCTCTGTCCGCCGCCTTTTAAAAAATGATGTATATATCATTAATATATATAATATAGATATATATAATATGATCTATATATTATTAGTATAAAATATAATTTAAAAATGAAAAATCACCATTAATATTTTGCGCTCTAAAAAATTAGAATCAAAAAATTTTATCCCACTTATATTAATCCAACTTCAAAAGATAATACTATATACTAAAAAAATTATATACATAAATAAAATGCTTTTGCGAGAGGTCTAACATTTCCACGGATCCCGTCGGTGAAATTTAGTTTCACTTTAATCCCTCGACAAATACTCATTCTACTGATTTTTACGGGGATACACACTCTTCGCCCTAATCCGTAAGAAATTTGGATCAATAGGTAGTTTCTTGACTTTGATGGAGGTCGTTGGCTTCAGGAAGGTAATTCTGTTATTGCTCGCACTGACGTGGACAGGACGTTAGGTTTTTAACTGTTGCAAAATTTATTAGTTCAGTGAGTGTTCAATGTTTTTTCTAATAAACAACCAAATTTGTCCATATGCTTCTTTCTGCTGGGTAACTAATTTTATTTTTTCTTGAATGATTATTAGTTTTTTCAGGATGAAAAAAAGTTATATATTAACCATGTGGATCATGTACATAATATTTCACAGAGATAACCCAGTTATTCCTATGAGAAAGGTAAAATAACTCTACAAAACTATGGATAATCATATATAGTTTTAATGAAGGAGCTGATTAACACTGTATGGAAATAATATTTTAATGAAGGAGCTGATAAACACTATATGGAAATAATAAACATATATGAAAAAGTATTTTGAAGCAGCTAACTATCATTGTAAGCTGATATAAAAACCATATCGACCTATTTCGGGGATAATATATAATGTTTGTGTTTCCACCATATGTCAATACGTGTTGCATACAAAAAACAAAAAACAAAACTGTAATAAAAAAAGGAAAAATATCATATAAATGTATATTCCACTGAGCCGATCCTCTTGTCCTCCATAATAATATCCATTTGCACTTCACCCATTAGACCATGAAGACTATTTTTTGATAGCTCATCAGCAATCTGATTATATTCTCTTCCAATATGGCAGATTGTGCGCTGCCGCAGTTGATTCCGAAGACCTTGTATTCTCCTTAACCAGCCATGCAATTCTTGTTTTTTAATTTGTGCCTTCACTTTAACATGATCCAGGATGATCTTCGAGTCCCCATATATATGGATCTCTGGAATACTAAGAAAATTTATTAACCACAACATTCCCCATAATGTCATAGCCTCGGCCTTGCTGTTTGTACCCATTTCATCATTCCAATGAGCCTTATATTGTAAGTCCTTTGATATGTTTATCCAAAAACCGCAACCACATATGCTATTTTGAGAAACACCATCAAAACAAGCAAACGTAAGTTCCTTATGGGGACCATGGCTCCTATCAACCTTATCTTTTGGGATACCATCTTGTGAAGGCTATAAAGCATGTAAATAAATAATTTTTTCACACATCAACTCAAAGTCCTCCGACGTGTTCTAAAAAATATACATATTTCTCCATTTCCAAATGGACCATAAAAGAAATAGAGGGATGGCCCGCCAATCTTTTGGGATACCATCTTGTGAAGGATATAAGAATGTAAAGAAATAATTTTTTCACACATCAACTCAAATTCCTCCGACCTATTCTAAAAAATATACATATTTCTCCATTTCCAAATGGACCACAAAAGAAATAGAGGGATGGTCCGTGAGGTTATTTTCTATTTACTCTACCACCCCATACAATCTGCAATATTATGGTGAAATAGATATGTAAATCCAAAATATTTTGCTAATTTTTTCCATACCTGTTGCACCTTTTGGCATTTGAGAAATATATGTTCGTTTTCCTCTACATCTTTTTTGCAAATAGTACAATAACTGGGGCCATGCCAATTTCACCTTTGAAGATTCTCCCAGGTAAGATTCTTGTTTTGATTACTAGCCATGCAAAACAGATCATTTTAACAGGAATATGGTTACACCAGAGAGCCTTGAGGATGGGATCCTCCATATTAATATCATTGTCGTCGCACAAAATAGCATAAACATCAACAACACATATGTTGCCATCCTTCATTTTCCCTCCCCATACCATTTTATCATGTTGATCTTCTCGGCATATTCCCAAAGCTTTAAGAGCCTCACAAACATGTTTCCATTCTAGTGCCAGGTTATCAGCCATCCCCCGTTCATTTGTGGTTTTCCATATGGGATATCTATCCTTCCAATCGTTGATCAATTGATTCCATAAGAAAATACCATTTTCATATAGAAAATGCAATAAATTGTCAGGAAGACAACAATCCTGACCAGCACCCAAAAACTTGTCTAGTCCAATGATTATGGAATTCTCTGATCCCATACTCCAAACCAAATGTTGTAAGAAAATATAAGACACCTTGTGCATGTTGTTCCAAATGTCCATTCACTTGGTAAACCAATGCTTTGACTACGGAACCAATATATGAAATCCTGATTTTTCATACACTTCTGTTTGATCACCATACTCCATATGCCATAGCCAAAAATGGCACGCCAAAGTGATTTCACCCGAAGTGAGATGCCAAAGAGATTTGGATCCATAATGCCCCATCCCCCCTTGTTTCTAGGTCGGGCAATATGAGTCATTTTGGCCAAGTGAATGTTATGGCTATCATTACAACCCGACCATATGAAGTTATCCAATAGTACGGTTGATGCTTTTTAGTATAGCCATTGGAATCTGATATAAATGAGCTGAGTATACCCCAAGTTGAGTGAGCACAGTGTGTGTGAGGATCACCCGGCCCCCCAGAGACAGACAATGAAATTCCCATCTAGCAACCCTCTTGAAGAAATGATCAACCAACCATGACAATCGGATTTTCTATAACAATTTGGTTTAATCCGGTAACCAAGATATTGCATACTAGGAAACATTTGTTCTGCTTCAATACCAAAAATATTTCTGATATACTCAATCACCTCTAGGTCACCAATATCATGTTATACTATGGATTTATGTAGATTCATACTTAGTCCAGATACAATAGCAAATTTGTTAAATATATGAAATAGGTACAACCAAGTGAACCGATTTAACATTGCCATTGTATCCGCCACTGTTTTCTTGATTTGCAAGCTCAATCCATCCATGACCAGTATGAACACTAAGGGAGATAATGAGTAGCCCTATCACAGTCCACGACCAACCCGAAATAAATATGTGGGAAGGCCATTTATAATAACTACATAATTGATTTTCAATACACAAGCCATGACCCAATTTACACCACTGGGTTGTAGCCCAATTTTAAACAAAACCATTCTCATATATCCCCAATCAACATGGTCATACGCTTTCTATAGATCAACTTTCATAATGCCGGCATTGATATGCTTTGTGTGACTAGAGTGCATGCACTCATGTGCTATGGCGACAACATCATGAATTTGTCGATCTAGCATAAAACCAAATTGTTATGGCAATATAAACTTTGACAAAATCCCCCACATGTGAACAACAATAATTTTGGATATAATGTTATAGATAATATTACAAAGTGATATAGGTCTATAATCATAAAATGTCAGGGATGGACATTTCTTTGGAATAAGCGTTACATAAGTTGAATTAATTCGAAGATGAATATTACCTTTGGTTCTTGACTCCTATAATCATTTATGCTATAATGATGTAGTTCTACCCTTGTTCTTCAATATTGAGCAAGTTTATACTGGGTATTTTTTTTTGGCTAACTAGTTGAAGTTAAACGTATTTGAAACCTAAATTTGGGAAGGGTTGTGTTGTAGCTAATTCTAGCACCTGTAGCAACAGTGTTTCAAGGGATAAGAAAAGCCTCCTAGAGACAAATTCTGGGTTGATTATAGACCAGTGCCTAGGACATCTTAAGTAGTGCTAGCAAATTTATCTTGAGAGCTTGCAACACTAATAGTTTTTTGTCATGAATAATTTGAAAAGTGTTGGTTAACAACAACTCATGAAAGCACAATGTAAGAAATAACATGTGTGTAGAATTCCACACAGATTAATACTCAAACAATGGTGGCCAAAGCAGATTGAAACTCGCAACAAATCAATTGTTAATGGGGATGGAATATTAGAAGACAATAGAGAGAAAATCCATCAAAACAGAGCTTAGACTTTAAGAATTTTGTATCTTTAGATTTAGGGGAAAACGAGAGAAATGAAAGGTTTATGAGATACTGAGATGCATGGAGCGCATTTTAAAGACTTTATCACCATATCAATACAGACATTCTTTATCAAAGACTTGACCAAAATGAATATGCCTATAATAGAAATATATCTAGTTGCTACTTACATGCACTCTGAGGAGAATGTCAAACACATATGGAAATACTAAGAGAGAAGAACATATTGCAAATCAAGGAGTTGGAATCACGAAAATTCTTCCATTAAATTCTTTGATAGAGTGCATACATCAATGTTCATACAATGCCTTTATGAAACAAGAAAAGGATACACTCACAAGTTTCTTTCCAAAAATTTTGAACCTTTTGGTAAGTGTTGCTTCCCTCTATTTATCTGGGGAAGGGAGTCTTGAACAGTGGTTAGAACAAATATCTAAGTCGAGCCTCAGCGATCAGATCGATACCTGTCTTGACCTGGGATGGCTCTGTGGCCCAAAAAGACTACAAAAGATTGATTGCCTCATTAAATTGTGACACAGTACACGATAACAAAACAAGTCAATAATAGATGAAAACTTCAGCAAGATATCACCATGTCCATCCCTGGGTTTGTCTTTGCTCAGGTCATTGCTTGGCCACGATCTGCCTCCTCTAGTACTCAACTGGTTCCCGTCGCTTATGCCTTTACTGCTTGAATCGTTCATTCTCAAGAGTTGGGAGTGATAAACTATCAGTTTTAATGCCATAGTGCAGAAGAAAATTTTATTTGGGAAATACTTCCTCTTCCCTCTACATGGAGCTCCATGCTGAATCATTAAGTCCTCCCGAGCTTTCATACATTCATTTACTTTGTTTGTGTTGACCCCGATTTCTTGTCACAAGGGGCTTTATAGGGTCAGCCCATGCTGATTTCTGAATGCTCCATATCCTTCTTAAATGTCTCAGTTTTCAACCCAATACCTCTTTAAAGCTCTACATTACCTTATCACAATGTTATTCTATCGAGATTTTATATTAAAAGATCTCATAGAACGGTGCCTTCCGATCTACTTTAGCTTATTTTACTTTGAAACCCTTTCACCTTTTTCATCATATGGTCGAGGGATATGACTAGGTGCTTGGTCCTTAGGTGCTAAGACCTTTATATGCATGTTCAGGGGGCTCATTCCTTTGTTAAGTAAAATCCCGCATATCGACAGAATCCTCAACCTTTACATTGGACAACCTTCGCATCATTGTGAACACCGATCACTGATTAGGCCCAATCGAGATATCACAATTGACACATCGACGATTCTCAAGCCATGCCACTGGTGTGACCTCCATAACTTGCGTTCATTGATTGCGGGATCCCTCCTTAACACTTATCCCTCGATTTCTTGCTCCTCCTGTGATTATGGGCTAGCCCCTGTATCAGAGCCCCCTAGTGGGAGGTTCGTTATCAACGAATTCTGTTTTGATGCACCATGGACATTGAAGACATCATAAATGCCACGTATTGCTTCCTGAGGGGTGACACCTGTCACCTAGATATGTCCCCATAGGACCCATGAAAGTGCCAAATGAGCATGCCACATGTCCTCCGTACCACCACATCATGGTGATGTCAGCACCATCGTGTCTTTATTGGATCAAATAATATTCCACCATGTGCCCCGCTTGGAGGAGAGAGAAAAGTCCCACCTACCCTTGTTTCTGTGTCGATTTCCTTTGTCACACTTTCTGAGGTGCTCCCCGACACTTTACATTGTTGTCTCTTTTCCCAACTATTTATTTAGGGTGGTCTTTTGCGAACCGTCAAGACCTTTGATGGCCGATTTGCAGGATTCCTCCACAGAAGACATTTTCTCCTTGCCTTACAGTTTTCAAAGGCAACTCTGATTTGCTATAACCTCTGATTCTAGGGTACAATTGAGGAGTTACATATGTCGTTGGAAAGCTAATTTTGAGCTTTACCCATTGGAGGAGGTCTGATCAATCTTTCACTGCTTATGTGACCCTACAGATGACTGCAAAATTTTCTGCGCAATTGCACCTTTCTAACAGCTAAAGGCAAGTTTTGCAGAGGGTGACAATAGGTTGAACAACATAAGTTACAAGATGCATTGATTTATATTGTTGTCTAAACTTATTGATGCAACTACAGATCAAAATTCTAATAACCTACTAAATTGCATATAGCAATTGATGCTCTGGAATATTTATGCTTTTGTAAATGAATCCAGAGGCATTTAATCTCATGCATAATACTTTCGTGTCGAGCCATTGTTTCCCTGTTTTGGCATGGATTAAATCGTCTGGGAACAACTAAGATCCTGTGCAGCACATTTCGACACACTATTATCTCACAGCGTTGGAAAACTTTAAATCAACCCGTCAAGTTCAAACTCAAGATCTGAGAAACAAAAGTGCAATGTAATCTTTGAGCTCCAAGTAGTCCGAAGCTCTGAATTGCTCCGAACTAAAATGATATTGTGGCACTTAATTGCGTGACCCCCTTCCCTTGGTTCATGTCACCAGGGGGGTTTTCATTCAAGGCTCTCTTGCAGGGTTACATGAATACCATATGACAACCCGTGTTTATCACCGTCGAATCATTGGAATGCGGGGGGCCTTTTCTTGCCTTGGTACGAAGAAGATGGGGTCACACAATTTTATCAAAGGGATAAGAGAGAACCCAACTCACAATAAATCGACAGAGGTGGATAGGTAAATGGTTATGTTCCACAGGATTCTTGTTTTTAATGGTGGTAAACGCAGTTTCGAATGTGGTAAATGGAAATCTTTGTTTTTTAAAGAGTGGGAAAATCTATCATAACTAAGTTGTCAAACCAGTAGTGAGGACAACCATCTATGGTTATTATCTGCCAATGCAAGCTGACTCATCACTGTTATTCAAAGAAAACCATGCCACCCTTATTCAAAGAAAACTATACCACTTGGAATAACCAACTGTTAGTTCGTTAGGGACAGACTTTCACTCCTGTGAGATGCTTCTGTGTCTTGGACATAATCCAGACCCGAAACGAAAATATTTGTTGCTCTTAATCTTTTATATTATCAATATTTTATTTATAAACTTAATAATAATTATTGTAATTTAATAATTATATATATTTTAATTTTTTCCTATGAAATTTAATGATATATAATTTTTGGAATTTTTTAAATTTTTTAAAACTATTTTAAATTAATGTTTCTAAATTATTATAATTCTATATATATATATTTCTTATAAATTTGATAATATATATTTTGACAAAATTTAAATTTTGAAAATATATAAATAGATTTAATGTTTTGAACTTCTAATTTATAAATTGAATATATAAAACTTAGTTCCAAATTTTAAATGGATAAAAGAATAACAAAAACTCGAACCATTAAAATACCTTTATCGGCACGGTACATTGGAAAATCTACTTTTACGTCCCACATCAATTTGTACATTGTATTTAATGGTCACAGTGTATACACGGTACATGGGTCATACGCGAATTAATTTGATCATACATCCACAGAATAATTCAATGTTCAATATTTAACTTTAAAATTATATGTTTTTTGTTTTATGATTTCTCAGAAGAATTTATTCATTTGTTTGAACGGTATAGAATTACTTCATGTTCTTTATGGGATGGCTGAATGATGATAATATCGTAATTAGCTAAACATATACAGCTGTACTCATTAATGACCCTATACCATTGCATATAGTAGTGGCCGCATTAATTCAGTGGTCCAGCCTCATGTGCACCGACGGGCATTCGTGGCTCTACGATTCGAAAATTAGCTAAAGCGTTCAAGCAATAAGCATCCGGCGCCATTTCCTTCGGACACTCGAATACCTGTAAATTCGTTGTTAGTGCCATATTTACGTTATGGACTTTTTTTGAATCGGTTTAGTAGTCTGCACTTTTATTTTCGGATTGACATCTTTAGTGCCATAGTAGTCTGCATTTTTTTTCGGATTGACATCTTTAGTGCCATATTTACGCTGATGAGCTTTTTTTTTAATAGATTTAATAGTTTGCACTTTCATTTTCGGATTGACATCTGATATATGATTTTCTCTTTAACATCTAGCTACATATCTTCTTCTACATCTACCTCTGACATCTGTCGTCTTCTGTTTTGCGGAATTAAATGACCTCTGGTTGATTCAATTTAACGGTATGCGGGATTAACTGAAATCTGGTTGATTCAATTTACCGGTATGCGGGATTAAACGACATCTGTTTGATTCAATTTAACGATGGCGCAGACAAGGCTTGTTCTCAACAAAGATGCCGCAGGATTAACTGAAATCTGATTGATTCAATTTAACAGTATGCGCCATTAAACGACATCTGTTTGATTCAATTTAACGATGGCGCAGACAAGGCTTTTTCTCAACAAAGATGTCGCATAGAATTACCAAACTGTGTGCATAGGGTTTCAAGATGGCTTCAGATTCCGGAAGTGCTACCGTTGAGTCCTGCTTACGTTATAGGTGGCAGTCGACCATTAAATGTATGTACTTTCAATGTTAAGATGGATTTCGTTCACTTTCCTTCAAATTTGAAGTAATAGAAGGTAGAATTCTAACAACTTAAGCTAAGTTTCCCTTAATCTCTCTTTTTTCGAGCTTTTTTGTCACGTTAAAGATTATTTATTCGAAAGGATTAGGAGTATTTTGAATTTTGTTTGTTGTGATTTTGGTGTAAGAAACAGATTTATGAATGATAATCCTTTCGAAATCTTTTTCAGAATTCCAGATCTTCACAAATCAGTTTTGCTTCTTCGATTTTTTCAGAATTCCAGATCTTCACAAATCAGTTTTGCTTCTTCGATTTTTTCATTTCATTTGATACTCAAATGCATTGGGAAGACATACTGGTGAAGTAACTATGAATTTTAATTCTCCCTATTTACATAGAATATGTTTTTCATCAAGCAAATTGTCAAATCTCTTATGAAAACTTAGTGAAATTCCCAAAGTCCCACTTTTTCACTCAATATTGCCCTTAAATTTTGCTTTGTTTATTAGAAAATTGATATTTGCCTATAGTTATTAGCTAGAGATCTCATTCACAGTTTTCCATCTGAATGAAACTGATATAAGCCAGAGATCTCATTCACAGTTTTTTATCTGAATGAAACTGATATCTGCAATGTTCCCTAATGTTCATGCATATGTAATGAAGGAAAATCTGGCTTCCTAAAAAATTGATACTCTTTTATTTTATGCCTTAAATTCCAATTTTTACACTCTATATATGGGTCTACATATTGATTTTCCCATTCAACCTCTAATTGCAAGGATAAAACTAATACTATTCTCTGTAACGCTCTGTAACGCTTCTTTGAGAGATTCAAAACTTTCTTTTATTAAAATGATTGATTCAAAATTTTAATATTTTAAATATATATGCTTTTGTATTTTGTCGGCAACCATTAAATAATACTATTCTCTGTAACGCTTTTTTTTAGAGATTCAAAACTTTCTTTTATTAGAATGATTGATTCAAAATTTTAATATTTTAAATATATATGCTTTTGTATTTTGTATTTTGTCGGCAACCATTAAATATGCTACCTTTTAGTCAGAGATCTTTGAATCATATCTTGGTGGTCTCGTACAGTGGCAACAATATTTGTTTCGCGGTTAAATTCTTGCATTCAATGTTTAATTCAAACAACTTGCCTGACACATTTGATTTAGATTCGTGTGGGAGTTATTTATTGTAATTACCTTTTATAATTGTTTACCATTTTATTGATAAAAATTCTATAAATTTATTCATTCTCTAGTCTGTGCTACAATTTAGGGGTTAAATTCTTGCATTGAATGTCTAATTCAAACAAATTGCGTGACACATTTGAATTAGATTTTTGTGAGAGTTGTTTATAAAAATTTTAATTAGCTCATCATTTTATTTATAAAAATTTTATAAATTTATTTATTCTCTGGTTTGTGCTACAGTTTAGGGTTTAAATGGTTTTAATTGGATGGATTTCACTTGTTTATAAGTGTCACTTGCACACCTTTGGAGTTCTGGTTCCGTAGATTGGGCTCCCAAAGATGATGGGAACAAGCTAATAAAACGTGCTTCAAAATCAAGATATTGCATCCAAGATGTTTTTCTATTGAATTTTGCAATCCTTTTTAACAAGCATTCACATCTAAATAATTCTTATAGATTTTAAGATCAGCCCTCAAACCTATTTTCACTTATGATAACTCCTTAAGAATTCCAACCAAAAGCAATAGCGGTGGATGAAAGGAGACCCCTCTATAAAGGGCTCTGTAGTGAATTATAGCACTTTGAAAATCATGCTTTAAATTGGCCTTTGTCAATGCAAATATATAAACCCAAGCTCCATGGGAAAATAGGCTGAAAACAGCATAAACTTTTCCATTCACGACATGTCTGATCTGAAAAATGGTCTCTGGCAAAGGTCAAAGGAGTCAAGCAAAATGGAACAAATTATTTCCAAGTACTCTGTCAAGAGTACCTTTTCAAGAGCTTACAGATCCTTTTGGAAGCAAGAATACCTTCTATAAGTGTCCAAAAAGATTTTGATTCGCTTAAGACATTCTTATCTTCATCCTCGGTACCCGGAAAGCAAGATCAATGGTTCAATTTAGTACTGGGTAATTCAATCATTCCACAAAAAAATATAGATTTACGTCAAACCAATTGACAGGGATTTATTGGCATCGATGTGCTGCTTTCACAATGTTCAGGGGACCATTAAAATACTTCAGAGCATTATCGATTTAGCACTGCAACTGTATCTTCTTCAAGTTCCATCAAAGAAGGTGGAGCATGATCTGCAACCCATGCTTAAGGTGGACACATATTGCTTGAACGATGGTTTGTTCAATTTAAATCTTGGACTAGGGTGGGAAAATGTTCCAAAGGAAGATCCAATATATAGTTACAATGGATTCTACAGAATCCATATTGGTGCCTGACTTTAAAAATGAATGTAAAAGGGCTAAAACAAGCAGGGATAAGACTGATACAGGGATAAATTGGAACTTTCTTCCCCATTTGCATCCTCATGTAACAAATGTGCCTGTGGTGTATAGGAAAACAATCCTTATGCTCTGGTCTCTATACTCATTGACAAGATTGCTTCCAACTGATCGACTTTTCTACATGTCCTGTTCTTCTCCAAAGTGTTGCCTCTTTACTCTGTCTTACAGATTATCCACTTCATCTTTAACAATGTTTAATGAGGCTGAAATGGCCTCCTTTTGTATTACACCCATTGTTACCTTATGGGGACATATGCTTATCAAAGTCGTTTACCATACAACAAGTTCTGTCACCGCATCAGAAGTCATCCTTTCTGGTTCTCCTCACGTTATCACAGATTATGTGGGAAGTCCAACTACAGAGCGAATTAAAAAGCTTTCCGATTGGATGCTCTGTGGTCACTGATGGGATGTCAGGAAATAAGATCCGTGTTGTTTGTATGCCACTATCTGTTCCAAACTCTCCACGTTGCTCTGGAGTTTTTTCTATGGGTAGGAAAACAGTTAGGGTTTCAACATATAGTTGAATCATATTGTGTTACAATTGATATCGTGAGCAAAAGCAGAATGTAAGCTTGTGCCTAGGCTTTGCTTCAACGCCTTGTGAATGGAGAAGGGTAATAATTTAGTGTTGAAAATTGTTCGGTATTCGGTGAATCAATATCATATTTAATGGTCTTGGATATGCTAATTGATTTGTTAGCCAGGGCTAATATGTTTGATGAGGTAATTGCAGTGTTATTTCAATATCCTTTCAGAAGCATATTCAACATACAACAATGGTTTTCTTGCAGAAAACATTGAAGGGTTTCAAATCCATGAACTTGTTACAAAAGACAATGACAACAATAACAGTCTTGATGATGTGGGTTCGGTGTTGAATGCCTCCACTAAGAGTACAAAAAATAAGCATTCAAGCTTAAATGCATGTGATATCATTTCTCTTTCACAAGGCTTTGATCTATCCAATTTGTTTGAAGAGAAACAACTAAAACATGATAAATGCTTCACCTCTACTCAGCCCGTTGCCAATATCATCTCAAAAGTCGAGGAAATAGCTAAGCTTGAAAATTTCAACGTGAAGAAGGCATATTACAAGGTGAAGATGCAAGGGTCATTGTCTGGGCTTGCCATGGTGATCCCATTGAATGCCCAATTTTAAATGTGTAGACACAACAGTTGAAATTTATTATTCTTATAGTTCTTCGAAGATACGTTTTTTTATTATTTGAACAGTTGAAATTTATTATTCTTGTAGTTCTTCGAAGATACGTTTTTTTATTATTTGAAATTTCCTCCTTCCTGTTATGTGATGTTGACAGTTAACATTCCCATTTGATTCATCTACCTTCTCTCAAATTGAAGCTAATAGCGAACAGTTTAACATGTACATACTTCAAGATGTCAATATTGAGGTATATCCCATTTCTATTGGAGGTATGTTTTCCATTTCCTTGGCTCCTTACTCTAAATGTGGACAGTGCACTAGACACTGGGTACTTTGTTCAAACAAGTAATGCACTTTATAGAACCTTCTTGCAACATATATGGTTTCTTAATATATATTGAATTATGTTCCATATGAAAATTGTGCCAACTTATAAGCGAGGGTTCTTTTCCTGTAGGGACTCGAAAGTGGGCACAAGGGAATATTATTGCTCTATTTTTACCACTTTCGCATTTATCCCCAATAATTGGGATGTGGACGGGTACATTGCAAAACATAAATGCAGAAAAATCCGTAGAATTTTTTTAAATATTAATTATTTGATTAGACTAAAACCCATTTACATCTACATTAAATTGATTGGCATACATAAAAGGTTTAGAAATTGATTCACATACACAAAAAGTTTAGAAACCTTTTAGGTATCAATTATTTGATTGGACTGAAACCCATTTAGATATAACATTAAATTGATTGCCCAAAAGGTTAAAAATAATAATCGATAAATTCTCAACGATGGGTTCGATAATGAAGCCAAAATAATTACATTCGTGGAATTAAATGGCAATTTGATTGGACTGAAATCCATTTAGATATGGCAATTTGATTGGACTGAAATCCATTTAGATATTCATTCACATACACAAGAAGTTAAAAATAATAATCTATAAATTCTCAATGATGGTTTAGATAATGAACCCAAAGTAATAGAAGTACGTTCAATGAATTTATTGGCAATAACTATTGCACGTATTATTGGCAGTATATTGGCAATAACTATTGCACGTATTATTGGCAGTATATTGCAGGTATTAATGGAAATATTGTGATATATTGCAAGTTTTTCATGACTGCCATATATTGCGATATACTAAAAATGGGCAAAATGGGCAATATTGTTGTATATTTCAAGTTTTCCAATGCAGCAATATATGGGGATATATTAAAAAAATGATATGTTTTTTACGAAGTTTCAAGTGAAGATAGTGTATGTAATTTTTTTATTTTTTTAAAGTAAATCTAGATGTAAATTAATATATTTCATTATTGTCTTCATGGTTTCTTTATTCAAAGTTTACACACAAAAATATTGGAGATTGGGTTGCCGTTGCCGAAGTTGTCAATTATATTTTTGGAAGATACATAATATTAGCAATATTGGGATAAAATTTTCGAGGCATCTATATTAAGATATATTAGAAAACACATTTTTCTAGTATTTGCCAACATTTTGTACTATTTTTCATATTTTTTAATGAATAATTTTGTTGTTTTTAAATATGCCATATTTTATGGTATTTCCAGTTCAAAATGTCTTTTGATTAAAAAACCATTTTTTTTTTTTTAATATTAGTGCCATACTTTGTATATTAGCATTCTGTTTTGTTGTATTCTTGCATTCTTACAATTCAAAGTTATTGGTAGTAGGAACTTTTTGGGTATTCTTGCATTCTTACAATTCAAAGTTATTGGTAGTAGGAACTTTTTGGGTATTTGTGTTCTGTTTTGTTGTATTATTGCATTCTTACAATTCAGAGTGAAAGGTAGTAGGAACGTTTTATGTATACTAGAATGGAGACCAAGAAAATTTCATTTAAAACATGTAAAAATAATAACTCAATAGTCATTTATTAAATATTTTATAAGATATTTTACTTTGTTCAATAATAAGTTGTTTTATAAAGTATCTATTTAAAGGGTCTAGTTTAGAATTAATTAAAGGTCTAGTTAGAATTAATTATTTCGCTCGAGCTCTAGCCCAATATGGAAAATGTGTTGTCTTTTCATGTAATGTAAACAATTTATTTTGTAAAATAAAACAAAATAAAATAAAATAATACAATTAAATAATTATATTTTTTAATAAAAAGAAAAATAACTCTATCTTAAAACAAAAATAACTTTAAACTAAAATAATAAGGTAAAATTCACTTGATCAAGTTAGTCGGCTTCAGGTTGATGAGACCCCATGGTATTCATGTGGAATATAGCCTATTTAAGGAGGAAATTAAACTAGCATAGATCCATTTTAACTCTGGATCTACCAAGCATTGTGAGGGAAGCTCGTTCATGATCTTTCCTCTGAGGTAATCTTCTGTAAATCATAGCATACATTGAGGAAGTATGACTTTTGACAATAATTATTAATTCTTCATCACATAGATACATCACACTAAAAAATCCAAAGAAAAAGAAGCAAAACATTACTCAATTTCATGAATTGACAACCAACATAATATCCTTATGTAGATTTAGCTATGGAAACACCTCCACACAAACACATCCCACTAAATATCAAGAGAAAATGAAGAAAAACATTCAAACCCACTCTAATCTTGACCTAAAACATTCAATACATTGAGGAAGTATGACTTTTGACAATAATTATTAATTCTTCATCACACAGATACATCACACTGAAAAATCCAAAGAAAAAGGAGCAAAACATTACTCAATTTCATGAATTGACAACCAACATAATATCCTTATGTAGATTTAGCTATGGAAGCACCTCCACACAAACACATCCCACTAAATATCAAGAGAAAATGAAGAAAAACATTCAAACCCACTCTAATATTGACCTAAAACATTCAAACCCGCTCTAATCTTGACCTAGATTTCCACTCTATTGCCCTAATTCTTGATTCTTAAATGCCCTACACTTTGGGATGGATAACATTAGCATTGGTCCATAAGTAGTTGTTGGATAATAGATGTTTTACTCTTCAATTTGTTTAGTAAGTTAACCCATGCAAACTCATAAACAACAAGTCAAGACATAAGATACTTTATAATGTATTTAACTCTACACCACTTGGCATTAGATATAAATGTCAAAACAAAAATTCTCAAACATATAATTTTAAAAACATTATAAAAAGCTTAAATTTTATGAAAACCAAATAATAACTTCTTCATTTAAAAATCTTATGGGCATCTCTTTGCACCTTTTGGGGCAATTGCTAGTTACGATCACTAAACCAAATTATTGTTATGCAATTGTCATGCTTTACATTTGCACCTTTTGGGGCAATTGCTAGTTACGATCACTAAACCGAATTATTGTTATGCAGTTGTCATGCTTTACAAACGTCATCAAATGACTAGCATAATGGGATTAATTAATTGGATTGTTACAAACTATGCAGTTGTCATGCTTTACAAACGTCATCAAATGACTAGCATAATGGGATTAATTAATTGGATTGTGTTTTTATTGTATCTGATAATATTTTCATTAATTAAGCTTATATAAATGATTATAAGTCTTTACCTTGTATTATTTGACAACTTGATATTTCAAGGCTTTATATGATTCCTATATAAATTGCCCATAAAATTAAACTAGCTATTAAAGATAAGTAAAAATGTTTGAAAAAAACATTATATAATATTAAAGGAACACATAATTAATTATGAAAATGAATGTACCAAATAGCTATAAATATTTATAATGAAGGGGACATTATTTTCTCTTATCAATACATTATATTATTTGGAAATATGTTGTTAGTAAATGAATAGTTAAGTTCTAGGCACTTATATTTTTATGAAAAAAGATAATAGAAAATATTTATAAGCATGGTTAAGAACTTTGTTCTTTAAATAGATTCTAGATTAGGCAATAAATGTAAATTAAGAATATAATTCAGTTCCATTATAATCAATTTACAAATCAATTTACTTAAGGTAAACGACGATTTGTTATATATATATATACTATATATATATTATATATTTATATTTATATATATATATTATATCAACTCAGATGTTAATCATCTATCTAAAGAAATTGTCTTTAGCTTAGGAAGTGGACTCAAGTGTAGTAAGAGTTTAGAGGGAAAATTGTATTGTATTTAAAAAATATCTAATATATGAATAGGAGTGATAGGAATATAACAAATGTTTTTATTGGATTTTTTATAGTTGCTCTATTAATATTTGAGTCTTATTAGTAAGCTTAAAGAGTTTTTGTTAAATTTCCCATTTATACTTAGGTATATTTTAATTTAAGTAGTGAAAATTAATTTAATGTTTTACTTATATTAAGTAAGATTATATATTTTAATATTATATATAAAAGTGTATAAAGTAATTTACACATTTTAAAATATTTCATATAAAGTAATATCATATTTATAAAATAAAAATGTGGTTTGTTAAAAATTTCAAAACTGAGTTAAACTTTGTAAATTATTTAGAAGTTACACATGAATTAAAGTCAAAAATGAGATTTTGAGATTTGATGAGTGTATTTAATGTGTATTGTTTTTCCCAAATATTGAGTATTGTTTTTCCTAAATATTGAGATTTGATGTGTATTGTTTTTCATAAATATTGAGATTTGATGTGTGTACTATTATGAAACTTGGTGGAATTTATTATTATTATTTATTTTAAAAATAGCTTTTATTTCTACAAATTCTATTTATAACCACATAAAATTAGTTATTTCATCTATATGATAAAATAGAAATTCAAATTTCATTTTTTTTTTGAAATATTCAGTTTAATAATTTTTTTTTTTAACTTTAATAAAATTTATAAAATCTTTTTAAATTTTCATAAACTAAATGAAAGTGATTATAGGTATAAAAATAAGAAAAATAAAAATGACGATGAATGGTGAAGTTAACCTTCATGGCATTGAGAACAAATAACCAATAGGGGAATTAAAGGACATGCTAAAAACCAATAAAAAAAACATTATAATTGAAAATAATTACTAAAAGAGAATAAGAGAAATATTTAAAATTATATGGTGTTATAAATAATTATGGAGAAATTGGAAGTAATCTTAATGTCACCCATCTCAAATAAAAAACATGAGAGCCATTTTTCTTTGGTATAAATAATTTCATATTTTAAGATATATATTTCTAAAAGATAAAAATGAGTAACTGGAATATAATGGAAAAAATTATAAGGATGTTAATATGAATTAGATTATTATATTATTTTTCATCTATTTTAATGATTTTAAAGTGGGAAAATTAGAGGAATGAGTTTGTAGGGTTATTTTTACCAAAAGGAAATTGGAAAAGTAGAGATGATACACAAATTACTCACAAATCAATTAGTATTTTCTTTTCAAAGCTAAATTACAAGCCACGTAAATAGTGCTCATGAGACCTAACAAATTCCAAATAAGGAGAATATTGTTGAGAAAATCTCTCAACAAAACTCCAACAACCAAAAACCCAATCCTACCTACATACTATTGTAAGAATTATTTGAAGTCTCCCCTTTAATGAATTACAAAGATTAATACAAGAAAGACAAATTACAATTCACATGTCACATTTGTCTGACTGGTTTTCCTAGACACTTATCCCCACTCTAAAGTCTCCTAGACCATGCTCTTTTCACCACCACAATGTTCAAGCTTTTTGTTCAACTCATTTAAGGCATAACCACCTCTGACCATCTTTGATGAACTTTATATAATTGACGCCTCTTGATCTCCTGAATGACAATCTCGGTATCCAGTAATCAATTATGTAATTGACATTTCAAAACACATGGATCTCATAACATAACATGTAGTTGATGCTCTTGAATCCTGAAACACAACAAGACCCATCAACGTATAATAGACTCACACAAAAAATTAGCGATATGTTCTCTCAGCGCCGACGAACATAGGGAACCACTAATTTTCACTATGTTTCTCTGTTCATTAATTGGTTTTGCACTTTTACAAACTCACATACAAGTACACAAATTTTACAAGCAAAAGCAATGAAACAAATCTTCTACACATGGTCATAAAAACAATATTCTTCACAGTAAATCAGAGAAAAACTCTAGAAATAAATGATGTTGGAAGAGAATGTCAAGCATACAGATCTATTGAAGCCCATGAAACACATTGCCAAAATTCAACGGGTGAAGTTTTGATTTTCTCTCTATATATGTAGAGGTTTCACATATGCTTTAGTCGTGTGTAATGCAACATGATGAACAATGTTACCCCCACATTGTCTTAGGCTAAAACAAAAAACATTGTGAAAAATCAAAATATAATCTAAACCATGATTCAGCCAGTTCGTCAGGGATTTGAGATTGCACCTGCTTGACTCGAGCAACTTGTTGACTGACCCATTGGATGACATTGAAATTATTTTCGTAAGCCATAGAGAGGTGATAATCTATTGCTGCACAAGAATGGGCCAAGACAAATCAAGCAAGGCTCATACAAAAATGAAAACATTATGAACCTTTGCCACAACTATTCCCAATTGGTCATGAAGAAAAAATAATAAAGAAGGAAAAAATTCAAACGAGAGTCACAACGAGCACTCAAATGACTCGCTTCCATTGAGAAACAAAAATATGCATCTCTCTATCTGACTAAGGGTCGAGCATGTTTCCATCCATGTGTTGAGGATCGCTTTTGTGCGAATCAATGCCCTTGGCTACGAACTCATAGGCAATGAGAAGAGGGAGGGTGCCCCCCAAGATGTGGCCAATAATGATGATTCACTCACGTCTTCTCCTTTCTGTGTATACACTTTCCCCAGGAATCCAAACTTGTTTGACAAACGCACATCACACTCAACACTAAAAATACACTGTTATGTCCCTATAATACTAGTGATTACCCCATTACTATTTATGTCCCTATAATACTAGTGATTACCCCATTACTATTGTAGTTGCATCCCTTATTAATATTGTTGTGCCCCTATTGTCCCCATATTTTATTACTGTGCCCCATAGAATCCCTCTATTGTTATTTTTGTGGCTTTATATTATTATTGTTAGGTCAGCTGGGTTATATTGTGACTCCTTAGACTCCTATATATAGAAAGGAGGTTTTGTCATTTGAATCATCGAAGAATTGTTCATTTATGTAATGTAAAGGAGGTTGCCCCCTCGAAGAGGCTGAATTCTAAGGTATTGATCTATCTCTTCTATCTTTCTTGAAGCTGGTTTCATAACAAAACCCTAAATCTGAATTCTTGTTTTGTAAGCAAAGTGGTCACTTCCATTGAGAAAATCCAACCATATTGAGCCATTTTACTCAGCCTTAGATAATACGCACCTCCTCCATGCCTTATTTCCCCATTAGACACCTTTCCCACACTTAGTTCTACCTTTCCTACCATCTTCTAAGCTTTCGGCTGGTTTCCTATAGTAAAACACGACATCGTGTAGTAGAACTAGGACATCCTGTAGTACTACAAGAAACCTTGTAGTAACCTATTTTAAGCCCAAATTGAGCAAAAATGGTCATGTAAGCTTAGGTTAGGCCTCCACTTGGATTCCATACCCTTGAAACTAGTCCATACCTTTTCCTTCATACTTGTCTCCCCTGTCAAAGAACACACAAAAATTAGCATTTGCATTCATAAAACTAAACATCAAAAAAAGGTTTTTTTTTTTTTCCTGCAATTTCTAAATTAGCACGTGCATGTAGTAGTCATAAAATTCTTAGATCATATTCCATGCTTAGTTACTCTAGATAATTTAATGTTATCAACAAGGTTAAGCTAGTGTTGACAGTGTCGGACCTGCCAACATGTCAAGGGATCTCCCCAATAAGAAGTTCAAATTGGACCTCATGTCGTTTGGTGTAGGAGTCCCAGCAGTGGGTGATATGGTAATGCCTCGATTATGATTTTGCACAAATGTAAGTAAGATGTCCCTGTTGGTAGCAAGGGTGTGAAAGCTATAGTAAGACAAGGAAGGTGCATGAATGGTTCTAACACACGGAGAGTTAGGTGAGTGCACCCCTTGGAAACCTGTAATAGTACATGGCTTGGAAGGGAACACACGAGCAAAGATGCATCACAAACTAGAAAGAAATTTAGCTAATAATCCAAAGTGATGGTTAAACCAATCAACACATTTCAGTAAGATTCATACATACTTATACAAAGTAGTCCATACATGCATGCATAAGAAAACATATACATATATCATTTAGAGTAAACAAGATAGTTGGAATACAAAATGACATATGCATGAAACATGTTGGTTTGTTATATTAAAAAGTGTAAGTTCCAGTCATAAAATACATCCATTTCCAACCACCAGTTTGGACAGCGGAACATTACAGTCACCACTGCCTACTCCTCCAAAGAGATATACTAGCTCTACGTAGTGGAGAAGCCAAGGCTCGTTACAATATTGTTTAAGCTTTCTCTAAGATACTCCTATTGGAAGCTTGGCTGAACAAAAGCCCATACAGTGAGTTATGAGGGACTATTTATAACCAATGGTGGGGTGATGCTTGCAATTCCCCTCTGTGACAGTTCATCTACCCTCATGAATCTTCTACTCTATGACTGTTACATCCAACTACCAACACTTGAACTTCCATTTGACAAGACGTTAAATACAATCTGAACATGTACCCATGTGAGACAAAATGGCTTGAGCAAGCCATGCAAGACATCACTAACACTCAGACCATCGTGGTGAGACCAACTCTTTAATATCCTTATGATGGTCACTGGTGGCGAACTAATTCCAATCTTGTTCACCCTTGATGGTGTCTGTGTGCTCAATGGTGACATCTTACTGAGGCAAACTCTTGCCTCCATTACATCTGGGTACACTGATATGGCTCCTTTGTCAACCTCATCTGATAACATGTGCATGGTTGTCCTGGGTGTGACTAGACCAAAAACATGATGATGCATAGTGTATGCACTGATCTCCAAGCATGTGCTAGTGGTTGGGTGCATCACCTTGTGAAAATATATGTTCAGCTCCAGTTGCACTTGCTTCTTGTCTTTGCCTCGATGAGTGTGCCAAATGGGTGGGATGGGATGCATTCACATAATGAAATGCATGATGCTAAACTCCATTTCATGCGATTAACAACACTACTCACCTTTTCTGCTCCATGCCAAGTGCTAGGCTGGATCCATAACTTTTACGAGCACAGTTTCATCTGTTTGTGCATGCTGCGACCCCTATTATACCTATTACTGTTGCAACTCATTCTCTTGTCTATGAAGCTCTTGTTCTTCCTTGAGATGTTGGTTAAGCACATGCAACTCCTTCTTTGTTCTATTCCCTACCTTCATGGAATATTCATATCACACCATCACCTCATAGCCTGAATCTCTAATCCTGATTTCGTCATGAGTGGATCTGCTTTGATCTTGCAGCTTTGCTTTGCCTCTATGTTGTCAACAACATTCCTCTTGCATTCATCGCATGTAGGTGTGTTGCCTTCTATGGTTGCTGATGGTACTGCTCATTGTGATGTTGTTGCCATTGATCTTGATATCCTTTTCCATGAACAACTTGATGTCTCCATGGATAGGAAAGTTCATAGACACTTGACCAACTGCATCCCTAGTTGCACTCTTAATAGTGTCTTGGACTCTGCTCTCCTAGAAGTCATTATACTTGTGCCATTAAGAGATAGATGAACTTCTGTGATGCCAAGAGACATAACAACACTCATGGCAAGCAATCTGTCAGGTGAAAACCAAAAAGGACTTGAGGACTGACTTGCGACATACCTATGCGATCAAACGTGAAGGTTGTGCAATTTCCGCCGGGAGGTTGGGAGATTGACTGCCAAAGCTATGTAAGGCATAGTCTGGGCTGTGAGGAGGTTAACTTACTATTGGAACTGCACAATACATAGTCCACCCTAGCCTACTAAGGATTGGAACTGTGCAATACGTAATTTCAGTCAACACGGACATGCAACCAGCAAAATGCATTGCGCATTTTCTGGGGCCAGCAGGACACTACCTCCAAGAATTGTATAATGGAAGCCTGGAGGTTAGTGCCTGGCCATAATAGTGCAATTTATGGAGGGACGGTAGAGCCTTCGATTCTGGAAATGCATAGTGCTATATGGGCAAGGCACAGTCTAGGCCAAGGCAGCCCAGTCCGGCCGACAGGCAACTGAAAACATGAGAAGTCTAAATGCATGGTGAGATGAGTGAAAACAAGATTGAATGATCATTCATGGAGACTGTTTGGTCAATTTAGTGTGATCTAAATTGCTATTTAAAATGTCAACCCGGGGTTCGTAAACTGATGAAGTGAAGTGTACTATATGTACTAGATAGCCATTTCCTTAGTCTTTTGTCGTTTTTGAGCTTTTTAGTTTGTTTTTGGATTTATCTTTCCCTAATGTGTGATGGCGAGGATGAAAGTGAAGTATGGAGTGTAGACGGTGATGGTTTCTACAATGATTTTCTCAACTTGAAAGTGCTCAAAAGAAAGCTTTAAAATAACTAAAATGAAATCAATTCTTAAGAGGAAATAAATGCATCAAACAGTGAACTAATGACAATGGCCCAATATCCTTGCTGCTAAAATGAAAAAGAAAGTAAAAGCTAAAAGCAACTCAAACTAAAAGTAAAGCAACTAATTCACACTACTTAAGCTCTTCAGATCCTTTACCCTTCAGCTCAATCTACCTTGTGGGAAGTAATCATGAACAAGTCAAGCAATATGATATCTAAATGACAAGAAATTAAATTGCATAAAAGAAACTAATCACACTACTTAGACTCTTCTGGTCCTTTACCCTTCAGCTCAATCTACCTTGTGGGAAGCAACCATGAATAAGTTAAGCAATATGATATCTAAATCACACTACAGTTAGTAATATTCTGATTTCTTGCTAATAGAGTCACTTGACTAAAGAAAGAAACCATAAAATGGTGAGCAGTATGATATCTAAATAGCAGAAAAATAAATAAGCAAATCACAACTTGGAAAAGGACAATGTTGAAATTAAACTTCGGAAAATGAAAGTTAGCAGGAAGGACAAGATGATCTCATATGCCAATAGTTATCAAAAAGATGAAAATTTGCCCGGGCTGCCTAAGAAAACCTGCAGAAAAGCACTGATCAGTTGACAGCTATAAGAAAATAGAGGTGAAGATATAAACAGCAGAAACATCAAACAGTATATTATGTACAAGCTAATGATAAAAGCAAAAACATAATAAAACTAAATGGAAACTTTACAAGGCTTCAGCGCGCAGGCGCCCTCTTCCACTTCAGCCAGTCAACAAGTAGTCACACGAATGAACTCAGAAAAGTCTTCTCATGTATTTAAAACAACAACATATAAAACAGTGGCGTGATAACTAGAAGTTCAGAATTCACGTATACAAACAGTTCAGAATTCACATATCAAAAAGCTTCTTTATAGCGTCCATCGACGCGTTATTTATAATGCGAAAATGCTAAAGCTAATTAACAAACACCTACGCTATTAACTGTATTGCTAAAGACACGTAGATCCCTTCAGCCGAGATCTAGTGTAACTGTCATCGTGTCTATTAAATCTTTGGAGTGGTAGTTGTTGGATTCAGGTCTCGGGACTGATCTCCATGTGTGCTAGTGCCTTCGTGAGTTGAGGACTGTGCCACGTAACATTCACGTGCTCAAAACAGTGACGTGCCACCGCTAAACTCTTTGGTTGGCCTTGTCTTTGACCTTCGTTGACCGTGGCCTTCCATGGATGATTTGGCTGATTTGAAGAGACACGTTCCATGTATCCGTCACCTGGAGCTTGCCCATGTAGCTCGTTTCTTCATAGGACATCTGTAGCACAGCTTTTAACAAAATAGCTGCAGAATCCTGTGCTGGCTGCGGAAACCTGTGCTGGTTGCAGAAACTGACAAGTTTCCGCAGCTGCATGAACAAAAAAACTAAACCAAACAACAGTCATAAGTATAGTCAGAAAACCATATAAAAAGTCCTTTTTAGACTATAATGCAATGATTTAACAACTAGGTGAATGAAGTGAGTGGAGAAAGAAGGCTAAGAGGGTGTATAGGAAAGTGCAGGTTTGAGGCTCAACATACCCCCACTGTGAAGGTGTTGCATGTCCTCATGCAACCAAAATTGAGTTATTTCCCTCTAATCCACATGCTCTGAGGCTTCTGCAAGGACGTCTAGTCCTCTTTTCT
>APFE030132735.1:2066-23827 GCA_000404065.3 Pinus taeda
TTTATTATAAAATATTAAAATAACTTACAGACCATTCAAATGAAATATTGACCATTCAACTTAATTAATAAAATTATATTGATAGCCATATTTTAAATATAAGTACTATATTATTTATAACTAATAAAAATAGTAAAATTAAATAATATCAATTAAAATTAAATTATTAGATAATTATTATTTCAAAAAAAATATTATAATTATCTTAATGATGATGATGATGATGGTGGTTAACGTTTGCTGAGGCCAAACATTGGTCTATCGGACCTCAAGAAACAAATTATTTATTTTGATTTAAGATTTTATTCCTATGCTCAAAAAGCTTGGAGAAAAGCCTCTCGAGCTCACTATAATTTTGACATTGTAAAAGGCTTGGAAGGTCAGTATTGTAACAAAGATTGTAAAACTGAGATCTAATGTGGTTGTACGCTGGGCACTCTAAGAGGAAGTGGTTTTCATCCTCGATGTTCCTATTCTCACATATATGGCAGATCCTTTCCATCCATGGTGTTTTAGGCACTGCCCAATGACCCGTTTCACTATGGAGCTCATGAGAATTCGTTCTAATCTTTGCTATATTAATTTTCTTCTTTGAGCTAGTTAAAATAGAGAGATACTTTTGATCTTCTAGGGTGGGGTTGATGACCTTCTTATAATAACTTAACTTTCTTTTAGCCGCTAAATCTTTCTCACACCACATTTTTTCTTTGAACTTAGAAGTAACAAAATCTTTAATGTTATTAATGTTTTGCAATGCATCATTCTTGTTGATCTCCCAATAGTTTAACCAGGCCCTTGTGTCTTTATGCCACCCCCGATTAAGCCTTAGGTGGTTTTGGCTGGAATTTAAAGCTAGCTTAGGAAGTCTATGATCGTCTATGTTATTAAGTTTGTGCTTGTATAGCAGAAACCTAATCATAGCTAGGCTCTGAATAGGGGAAAGACCTGCTTCTATAAGGAGAATAGGATAGGGTGTATTACTTTTAATTTTCAGGTTATATGTTATAAAGCGCTTCTGGATTTGCTCAATCTTTCTCCATGATTCTCTAGAGATGTTGCAACCCCAAACCTCACAGCCATATAAGATAACAGGAGTGACTAAAGTTTCAAAGAGGAACTTCTTTTTATCCCACATCACGAGGTTTGTTGTTTTACAATTATTTTCAAGACCAAAATAAGCTTTCCACCCCCAATTAATCTTTTCTCAATGCTATGGTTCTAGTTGAGCTTGTGATGAATATCAATTCCTAGGTACTTGTAAGAATACACTTCCTCCAAGTTATTATTGTCATACATAAAATTAGCATAAGTGTCCTTCTTGGATTTGATAATCATAACTTTTGTTTTGTCAGTGTTAATAGTCATACCCATGGTAGAGTAGAAATCCTTAAGAAGCCTAAGCTTCTTATCAAGATCAGATGGGCACCTTGCGAAAAGAAAAATATCGTCAACATAGAGAAGAAGGAGGACGATTATCCCAACTAAGATCGTGCCATCACATCCTGCTTCCTCTAAATAGCCTTCGAGCTTGTCGATGTAAATGCCAAATAGGGTAGCGGAGAGGGGGCAACCTTGTTTAACTCCGATGTTACACTTAATATCTTTTGACCACCCCTCATTGCTCTCTAGCTTGCAATTACATTCTCGTATATCCTTATAGTGCCAGCTCTCAACTCAAGAGGAAATTTTAGCTCTTCTAATCTATTCCAAAGGTTGTATTTAGGAATCATATCGAAAGCCTTTCTAAAGTCCACAAAGCAACAAAATAAATTGGATTTATCATTACGACATTTCTCCGCAATGATCCTAAGCGTAACGAGGTCGTCTGTTGTTGAGTGATTCTTTCTGAAACCTGCTTGGCCTTTAGCCCGTTTACCTTCAACTTCAAGCCATATGCTTAACTTCTTTTCCAAAATACTACCATATAACTTGGCTAAGAGAGGGTTGATCATAATTGTCTGATAATTAGAGGGGTTATTTGTATCCCCACATTTTAAAATAGGGTTAATGAGGCTCTTAGTCCAAGGTTTAGGGAACCCTTGCTTGACTGCTTGATTGAAAAGCTTGTGGATGTGAGGGATGAGGACAGGGCCTCCAATTTTTAAGATTTCCACCTGGTAACCTTCAATGTCCTTAGCTTTCCCATTAGCTAGGTGATTAACCCCAAACTTAATGTCTTCTAAGGAGAAAACTTATTTCGTTGTCAGCAGGGTTTCCGAATTATCCATGACATTTTGGAGATTCATAAAGCTTTTTAAGATAGGAATTCCAATCGTGAAGAGCAATTTTATTATTATCTTTAGTCTTCCTAGTCAGAATCTGCCTCCAAAATTTCTTAGGAGCTACCTTAGAGAGGTGTAAGAGATTCTCCTGTATTTCACGAATGTACTGCCTCTTTTTCCTTTTTGTTAGGGCTTTGTATATTTTTATCTTGTCCATTTTAAGAGATTCATCAACAACTTCCTTAATTTCTCTCCTCGCACTTTTACAATCTTTGTCATACCAAGGGTTGGTTTTTCTATTTCTTTTATTATTTGAAACTTCAATTGAAAACTTGTTAATAGAATATGAGAGGGTTGTAGTAAAATTATGATAGAGGTCTTCTATGTTGTTTATACTAGATAAAGGAAAAAAATTAGTTTTTAATTCATTTAGAAAGAGATCGTTTTTATTTCTATCAAATATTAAGTTCTTTTGGCTGTAAGTATTATTTTCTGTGGGAACTCTATGCATGAAAAAATTGAGAGTTACAAGTAAAGGCCTATGATCAAGGTCAGGTTCGTGGTCATTTAAGATGTCAAAATTTATTATTTTGTTGTATAATGGGAGATCGGAAATAACGTAGTCTACCATGCTGCTACGAAGTCCATGGATGCAGGTCATCTTGCTGGAATTGGAATTTTTCATATATTTATTTACATTTCATTTATAGTAATATATTAAAATAATTTATAAACCATTCAACTTAATTAATAAAATTATATTGAAAACCTATGTTATAGTAATTATGATTTATTTCATCTTGTGAAGTGATAAGTGTTAAAGGCGCCTCATTCCCCCGTTGTGTCTTAGCACTCAACATGCAAACAATTCTAGGCATTTATGGTTTCAGGTGAGAAGTGTTAATGGTTTAACTAATTGTTTAAAGTTAATGTTGGTCATATGTAGACATGCCCAAACGACAATGGTCATTACTCTTGCCCCATAATTTTCAATGCAAGACTCACTCTGAACATTCATTTCCCTTTGACTCCATTAGAGTATGTTGTTATTTTAGTTTGGAAATATGAGGAGCCAATTGTTTCTTTCCCTTGTAGTTGTTTACTTCTTTGCTTTTTCTATTTCTCGGCCTTTCTCATGAACTTTCTGTACTTCACTTCTATGCTGGTTAGAGGAAACATTCTCTAAAGAAGTTGGTTCTCTATGAATTTATTTATTTGGAAGATTTTTTGCATTGGATGGATAGACTTTGGGCTCTATCAATTCCATATATTCAGGCAAAGAGCTTGAGTTCATTGTGGCAGTAGCAGTGTTGTAGGGAGTAGGGGTTGTTGCACTCCTTTAAGGGTATAAGTCTTAGCTTGAGCTTCTGCACAACAAATTCCTTGTGGTGGCAATGTACAAAAAGGCAAAAGCAATGACATTGCCACCACATGGCTCTTGCTATTACTAGCACAACCACATTTATATTAATATAAATGTGGTTGATAAAGGCCGATAGGCTTATATCAACCAATATCAATATTATGAATAATGAAATATTTTATTTAATATTATTATTTATAATATTATTATACATCTTGAGTGGGCCTAATAGTTAAGAGCATGTGTTTCCTCCTAATAGATCATAGGTTCAAAACCAGAGTATGTATGTCTTTGTAGACTTAGCAGTCAAATCGTTGCACAGAGGTGGGTCCCTTGTCCCACAAACAAGGGGGTCTCATGCACCAATTTAGTGTCTGGCTTGGTCGTGACCTTCAAATTGGATAATAATAATATTATATAATAACAAACATTATAAATTTATAATATTATTAATATTACATATTAATAATATTATATAATAATAAATAAATATATATTAATAACAATATAAAATAATTTTAGAAATAAATAATAGCGCACATAAGAAAATATTATAAAAAATAATTAAACACAATTTAATAAACCAAAGGGAATAATAAACCTAAGGGATTAATACTAAAAACCCAAGGGAGTAATATTAAACCTAATGGACTAATATTATAAACCCAAGGTATATAAACCTTAAGATAAATACTATAAACAAGACAATTTTTGTCACAATGTGACATTGAACCATGTTTGACCATGGTTGATTTTCAAATTGAGACAATATTTGTCACAATACAACATTTGACCATAGTTGATCATGGTTGACTATGATTGATGATGGTTGACCATGATTGATATTATAAACCCAAGGGATTAATACTAAAACCCCAAGGGAATACTATTAAACCCAGGGGACTAATATTATAAACCCAAGGTATATAAACCCCAAGATAAATATTGTAAACACTAAAATAAAAATGTTTGACCATGGTTTATTTTCATGTAGAGGCAATTCTTATCACAATGTGATGTTAGACCACAATTCACCATGATTGATATTATAAACCCAAGGGATTGATATTATAAACACAAGGGAATAATAAACCTAAGGGATTATGAACCCAAGGGAATAATACTAAACCCAGAGGACTAATATTATAAACCTAAGGTATATAAACCCTAAGATAAATATTATAAACACTAAAATAAACATGGTTGACTATGGTTGATTGTCATATTGAGACAATCCTTATCACAATGCGATGTTGGACCAACCTTGACCATGGATTTTTCATATCGTGATAATATTTGTCACAATGCAACGTTGAAACATGTTTGACCATTAATGTTTTTCATATCAAGACAATCTTTGACACAATGCGATGTTTGACCATGATTAACAATCTTTCTCAGAATTATGGCAACTCTAGTGGTAATCTAGATGTTCTTTTAACTATTGCATTGTGTGTTTGGGAGGGATTCTGCGGGACATTGATGGAATGATTGGCTCAAAAAATTGAGCAAGTGTTATCACCAAACCCTCCCTACCTCTTAAGTTTTAAAAGCTTAATACACCCTTACAATAGATTAATTCATATTATAATCTTTTGGGACCCATTCTTATATAGTCGGAACATAGATAGTGGATAGGAAATTTTCAAATCTAATTGTGCTCCACGAAGAGATCAAAGACCCACAATTATTCCTTGGGACATAACATAAATATGTTTTAATTGCACTCTTTTCCCCGATGATTATAACCCTTCTCCTCCTTCTCAGCGATCAAATCATTTCTAACCCAACCAACAATATTGATTTCATCATCGGGCGTTTAGCGACAAGGACATTAGATATTCAATCAGTTCTCGATGCATCGCGACCTTCCATCTAAATTTCATCGAATGGTCGGATTGCTTCGTCAAGCATAAATATGTGAGCACATTAATGCATCTCTTACCCGTGATGAAATCTCAACCATGCATTTTAGGATGATCAACGACTATCAAGCCCAAACTTATATGAACTTTAACCCATCTACCGTGCTCGATGGATGGCACCCATCATCGATTCCTAAGCTAATTAATCAAGATGTGACACTTGTCCAACTATCATTAAGCATTTTCTTACCCTAATTAACACTCTCCTCCTTCAACTTTTCATTGTTTTCCCCCTTGCATCTGCGTTTTTCTCCTACATATCACTGTGTAGCTCGAAAATTGTAATAGGCGCAATTTATGTTCAGATGAGGAATTTGATCTCAACCCATTAGCATCCTCATCGGGTAGGTTCTCTTTCACCATTATAGCTCATTTAATAGTTCTTCGTCTATCTAACTCTGAAGAAAGAAAGAAATTCTTGAAGAACCATTCAAAGAAACGCTTATCAACGAATTATCTAGTATCAGAGATACCCAAACTACATTACAGATGTCATTACTTTAATGAGAAACCTAAATTCCCCATCTCACAGCTCTCCAGAATATCAATGTCTTAAGATATTTGGGGGTTTAGTCGTTGTAGTCCTGCCTGTATATTTTGACCCAGATTCAATTATCTTTCTTGCTAAATATTTCGACTCTAGAGTTCAAACTACCACCTCTCCCATAAACTAATAGGAATTTCTCGAAATTAATGAGGACATTATGTCCAAAATGTTAGGGATACTAGCCCGTGGGATATATATCACTAATAAAGGGTTGGACTAGGAATTTATCACATTGGTTGAGGAAAATAATTTATCAAATGCTTACTCCAAAACCTTAACCCAAGCTTAAATTTGGAATTCCCTCTTCATATTAACTCGTTGAAACCCTTTTACCAGGCCTTAACATTTCTTTTTTCTAATATTTTGGTCTTAGCTGATGACTTAAAATTCATGAATCCATTTTCCTAGCAATTCATCTTATTACTCTGAATCCCGACAGGCTGATGATCAACTTCCCAAAATATCTAACCAAAGCTGTTCTAGTTGACCTCAAAACTGCTATCCCATTTAAATATTACTTCCATTGTACATATCTTGTTCATTTAGTCTTCTTTAACTACCCTGATTATTTTTTTCTACTAAGATCCTCACAAATGTTAAATATGAAAGTGGAATTGAGAAGGAAGCTTATCTGTGGAAAAACATAGTTTACCCAAGATGTCTCCCTAATTCTTGTACTCAATACGTTGATCATTTTTCCTTTTACTTGAAAGATCAATTGGTTGGAGAAGCCTCTGATAGAATTTTCGAGGAGTAGAGGAGAATTTTGAGACTTACCACAGACGAAAGCGTAGGAATTTGGTTCTTTTTCCCACACTTTTCTGTAATTAAACTATATAGTTTTAAGAGGGAGAATTTTTGGTTTCCTAATTTTATTTACTCCATTTATTGTCACTTATAAAGTGTTATGACAAAGGAGCATTATTTACTTATCCATACTCTATTCCACCACTCATTGCTAAAAATACAAATAATAGATGTAATTTAAAAGGAAATTTTATCATTTGGATTGATGCATGATGAATGTTGGCATTATGACCCTCTAAAAATAATTTATGGATTAAGGAAACAAGCAAGGCTATTAGCCTACACGCATGAAAGCAGGACCAAAGATGGAAAAGTTAATGAACACTCCCTTCCCACCTTGTGGTCACATTCAAGTAATGATGCATATAGCTACAGAATAGAGTCAAGTACCAACAGGTGATAAGTAAACATAGAGGCAGAATTTGGTACCTGTCAAAGTTTGTGTTCTAGAAAGATAACCTCCGTAGCCTCAGGAACCACACTTTATCTAGGTACAAAGAGAAAATATGATGTTTTAGATTTGGGAGGAACCTTCACTGTGTAAAATAAAGAGAAAAATACTAAAGCATTTGAGAAAACTATCCAACACTTAAACAGAGAAATGCAATAAACTATCGACGAAACTCGTCTAAAAGACTCTTGCGTGTGAGCATTAAATGTCAGGCACATTTTATTGAAGGGAATTTGACACACAAATTGTGCACATAATTAATGTTTCTACTGCAACAAGCCCAGATAGTGGAGGGAATAATATTGAAAGAGATGGCCCCTAATGTTGGGGATAGGTTTATTTCTTCTACAAATTTTGAAACAAACACACTTAATCTTATAGTGCTGCATCTAGAAGTGAACAAAATTTAATTTAATTTAAGTAAACTATATGATTTGGACATGGTAAATTGGCACATACAGGCAGGGGAAATCATCACTAGACGATTATTTAATTCCACATTCTGCAATACAAAAATGTAAGCTATGCTGGAAAAAGGTTTTTGAATAGCTGCATATCACATGAGTAGCTCTGAGAATAGAATCAAGGAATTGGAAGATATGGTAATTTGATAAGTCAGGAAGCCCAAGGAAAGTGGGCCCTTTAAAAATCTATTAAATGAAAGATAAAAAGAAAAAAAGTAGGCTATAGAGAATATCAGTGATTATGATGCTCATATTTTGATACAGGCCTACAAAAGACAAGAATAGATAGAAAATTAGTTGCAAGAGATGCAGGCACCCTTACAAGCCAAGGAGAAGAACTTAGTGATAAACATGTTGAGTTAGAAATCTTGAAGGATGAGTTCACAACAAAGGAAGAACACCACTTAAAAACAATTACGAAAAGTTCATAGAAAAGCAAGAGTTTGAGAAAGTTACTAAAGAAATTGAAAATTTCAAAAATGACTGGAATTATTTGGGCAGGTTTGGAGTTCCTTCCTTTTGGGGAAATGATAACTTGTTGATATCGAATGAAGAATTATGCAAAAAAATGAAGGCTATTGAACAAGATAATGGTTATTTGTCAATACACAGTTAAAAGGATATTTCAACCCGCTTGGTTATCAACGCTTTGTGCAGGGACTTCCGAATATTGTCTGGGATAAAGAAGTTAATCCAAAACATCCCTACAACTTGCTACCAGATCAAGACAAAGCTACCAGTTGCAATAAAAAATCACAAGAATACACCCTCGTTAGCACCAGCCTATTGGGACAAAATTGCAAAGGTAAAGAAGCAGGTGAGCTGAAATGCGATCTTGGAGCAAGTTTCTTCTAACACTCGGGTAGTTTAGCCAATCCAGCCGATGAAAGCAGTTACTGATCAACAAGAAGATTGGGATGAGGTGGCTTTGGTCATGCCTTAGATGCCCATGGAAACAATGTACGAATCCTAAGGACAAGCCCCTACTGCCATGTCAAAAAGGGGAAAAGATTCCAAGTCACGAAGGTGCTCGCGAAATTTATTTACTTTTAATTTATGTTATTTTACTTTGAATGTTGATTAAATTAAAGACAATTATTAGATAGTTATTTTTAGAACTCTATTTAAGACCATGTTTCTCATTAATAAGGGGTTGTTGATAAAAGAAGTAATTTTTAATGTTTATGGACATGAAATAAGGGGTTGTTGATAAAAGAAGTAATTTTTAATGTTTATGGACATGAACGTACTTGATACATGGATCTATGGTTAATTGAATGATATAACTCTTACGTCTTAGGTAAATTCCCTTTTTGATATATGTGTTTGTTTACAACATTTTAAAATGTGTTCAATGTTTGACTTGTTTCATAGTTTGTGGCATATATTTTATTCAATTGCTTGGTTCTCTCGTATTTATTATCAAATCAAGTGATTAAAATATTGAGTATTTGATCGAAGGTTTAAGTTCCATGAGCTTGCCTATAAGGCCGAGAAGTGATCTTTAACTTGACATGTTTTGAAAATGTTGCATTTTGTTTTCTTTATAGTGTGCATGATCTTATTTTGTTTATGAGATAAATGGATCTTAAAGTAATTATTTTCTCATGTTGATTCTTACAATTTAATTTTTTTGATATTTATTATTAGTTCACTAGCTATTGTGGGATTGGCTTGAGAAAGAAAGAGAAGTTGTACGTGTTGTAACGTTCTTTCCCTTTTATCATTAAGCTAATGTTTGTGTCTTAAATATTTATGTTTATTTTATGTTTATTTTACTTTTATTTATTTTTTCTATTTATTGCATCTTTGATGTGTGAGGTATATCATTCATTAATGGTTAGTAATTATAATTTCTTTGTATAATAGTAGGCACGAAATACCCCCTGTGGTGTACAAGAGGCCAGCTTGAGGCACCTAAAGTGAGCAATTTTTTAATCCTAGACAAATGCATTCTTGAGAAGTTCTTATCAAGAACAAATTGAGAACCAACAACGAGATTGATAGACTAGTTATTCAATGCAGCTGTTGTGGTAGGGTTTTCGGTGGCTAAACCTTAGGAAATTACTTATTCATATACAGATCAACATCCCATCTCCTTCCTTCTGTAGGACTTGAATACAACCCACTTATATTCTTCTTAGACTCATTGTAGTGGATTTAATGGGAAATATATGTTTCAGTCAAATGCAATCAATAGGTGAAAGGTATTGTCATTTAGGCATACTGCTGAGTTGGGATGGGTTTTGAGTCTTAGTTATTCTTGCACTATATTGAAATTTTGTAAGAGGGGGAAAATATGAGCAGTAATATGGACACCTCTTGCTCATCTTTCAGTCCCTCATGGTTGAGAGTTTGAATCTCAATGAAGAAACGTTGATGGTGCACATTTGGGTTTGTTCTTTCCTCTCTTGTATTCACATTGTACAATAATGGTTTTTCTTAGGGTAGAGAGGCCCTTTTGAGGCCTCAAATAACTATAAGTTTCTACTATAAGCAAGCAGGGGCACTTCATTTATTTTTTTTGTTTGTTGCCTCGAATCTCCTTAAAATTGAAGAACAAGTACATATATTATTTTTCGAGGGATTAAATGTTTTAGCTAGGTCATATATCCATTCAAATTCATTAACATTATAAACCTAATAAAGAATCCTAGGTATCAAAATTTAATTGTTCATCTGGCTAAGAGGGGTGTTAATATTCTTGTTACAACTTTTTCAATTTAAAGAAAATACCAAGATTTTCTAGTATTTGAAATGAGCCTTTTTCTGTAGGTATGAACCACTCTTAAATACTATGTGGATATATGGCTCATATATCTAGTGTGAGTATAGCATTAAAATAAAAGATAAGATTTGCAATTCTTCTTTCCTCATAGAAGTTTCTTGTAGTTATTTTTTCCTCTTAGTAGGTTTGAAGTTTCTAGTATTATATTTTAATTCAACGTAACTGATATGTTGTTTTATCTTCTTAGTTTTATGTTGATCAATCTTTAGAACCTTATTAATCTTTAGTATTATATACCATTGATGTATTTAATTTACTATTTAAGGAAATTAATTAAAATTAACCAATCCTCTTAATATAATATAATCTAAAATTTTTGAATTGTTTTTTCATGGATATATGTTGATCATATTTTCCTTTATAACTAATACATTTTAAAACTAATGTCTTGTATGACTTCCCAAAAGGTTGTCTATCCCAGTACTATCATTCTAGGAGTTTCTACTTGGGGTCACCTCTTCTATTAGTAGCCTAGGATAAACACAACACAATTGTAATGCTTCTCGTGGAAGCACTTGAAATAACTTTTAGAAATATATAGGTGTTTCATGTCCTTCACTATTTTGTCTTAAAATAGATCTAACAAGTGATGTACCTAAGAAAAAATTGAATTTTGGATAACTAATTGCATCATTGTTATTACATGTGACTTTAGTGATTGAATATGTTGATAAGTCTACTAGATTTAGATAAGGCACTACGGTCCCAATAAAAGGATATTTGTAGTACACAAACAACACTTCTGCAGGCATGCTAACTTGTAATTTAGATTTTATTAGAATTCACATCACCATAGTAGTCAATTCAAGCCGTTCGAGAAGAGATATGCCCTCAAATTCCTTTTTCTCTACCCTGTAGGCATACCAACTGTTGATCTTTGGCATTAAATTAATATACATTTCCAACTAAACCTATAACTCTATTAGCTTTCATTTTTAGATTTGTAACACTTAGCCCTATTTTGAAGTTTAAGCCATTATTCCTTACCCTTTAGTTTGTGTATTCAACTTCCCTCTCTTTTCCACCTAGGCATACAAACTACAAAGCCTAGGCTTTTCTTATTTTCACTTTTTTTTTGGATATTTTTTTTTACATAAAGACCCTAGATGGATGGTTATGAAATGACCTGTTAATCAACTTGTCTTGTATTGGATGAGGTATATCATAGATTGAGGTTCAATTTATTGTATAAAGTAATTATATTTTAAAGTTAATAATGGCAACTACAGTCGCTTGCTAGAAAAAATTAAGGCAAGAAACATTCTCTATGGCTTCTTTATTTAGCCCAATGATGATAAAAAATGATAATTCAGTTTTCTTTTCATTACTACCTCTTCTTTTTTACTTTTAATTTACATTATTTTACTTTGAATGTTGATTAAATTAAAGACAATTATTACGATAGTTATTTTTGAAAACTCTAGTGTGATTCCCAAAACTCTTCCTAATTTTGCAAGAAGTTGAAGTCTTCTGCTAGAGGAAGTGATCCTTAATTCTTTGAAGAGGGGGACCTTCAACCTAGAAAAAGGGGAGTTCTACAACTTTCTATAGTTTAAGGAAGGCCACTAACCAAAGGAATTCTTAGAGGCTTCTATGTCTCTAGCTACAACTTTGAATCTAGATATGGTTGTCTCTAGTTGTACGCTCAGGCATCAAGTTTAGGTTGTGACTTAGGCTCGCTTGACGTGGCTTTGAAACTTGTAGATGACCATCATTTCCCCCCCTTTCAGATACAAGGTGAGATGGAGAAAACTCAATTGATTTGAATCCCATTGCCAAGAAGTGATCCCATTACCAAGAAGTGATCCATCTATGGTGAATCTTTATTCTTGCAGGAGGATTTTTTTTGAAGCATCTATTTGAATAATGAGTGTGTTGGCCACAATACTTTCATGGGTGAAGATGAAATAAATGATATTTCATATAGCCAACTCAGTCACAATGTTGGCATTTAACAATTTGTGGCTACTTTGGAGGATCAAGATCTGAAATAGGTGAAGATGAAGTGCCATAAAGAAACCCAACACTTTGAAATTTGATTGGATTTGAGTAGTCTGGAGTAGGAAAGGATGCCTCCTCTTCATATCCAAGACATTTTATGTTCTTTTTGCTGACAAGCTCTGCCCAAGTTTTGGTGATGCGCTTGGGAAGTGCAGGCTGAGTTTCTGCATCTGCATGCAAATCTTCTCTTGAAATGGGTAATTGATGGGGATCATCCTCAACTTTATTGAATTTATTACTTGATGATTGTTGATGGGTGACTATTATAGAGGATTTTTCTGAACAAAAACAAGTTCAAAAGGATGCCTTTTTTGTTGTCACTGTAGGTTCACCGGTATTATGGAAAATGTTAACTGCTTATCTTTGGATTCATCACCATTGTTTAACAATGAATTGTTTTTCTCCATAGAAGTAACTCACACGAGATTAATTGAATTCCTTTTCGATTGATTAGTAAACCTTTAATGGGAAATCAAATCCATTTGACGGGGGTAGGTGAAAAAATGTATGGTTGCTCACTACAATGCACTTAGAATCAATGGAAAACTTTGAAAAATGAGCCCCTTAGTAGGAAGGTTTCTCAAAATGGTGGAAAATTATTTGATGTACAAACCTCAAATGATCCTTGCACTTTATCGTGCTTAACAACACTTGCCAACAAATGGAGCCAGATATTGGAGGAACAACGATATGGGGTGCGAGATTGAAGCACATGAATGACCCATGAATACAGGAAATATTGGTTTCGCGTGTGCAATGGGAAACCACGATTTGACTATTTTGAAGATTCTTAGGTATTCACACGAATATTTGAAGATTGTAGGGAAAAGTCTAGCTTAGTTTTCGGTTGATTACAAATTTCTTTGTTTTTGTTTTGGGCGTGTAATTTCGGATTTCTTAATCCGTTTTTTAGTCGAGAGATTTTGATAGAATTCTGAGATTTGAACATTTTGACGCATTTAATTTAATTGATTTAATTTTTAATTTTTTTAATATTATATTGACATATTTATTTTTATGCGAAATGATTTGATTCATAACATTCATCTATTTTCAATTTTTAATTATTATATTAAAATGTATATTTTTAGAAATGAAATTTCTCATTATTAAATTTGGTAAAAATATATATTTTTTATTTTCTTAAATTTATTCATTTATTTTTATAAATTTAAATTTAAATATATATTTTATTTAAGAAAATACATATTTTAACTATTAAATAACTTGTTTTTATATTTTCTATAATTAATTTTATCGTATTTTTTTGAAAGGAAAAAAATATATAAGTGGATGCCACAAATTATGATGTGCACTCTCTTCAGCGGGAGATGGTTCGTAGATCCCCAATTATGACGTGCACTCTAGTGGGTGGCGAATGCTATTTCCAACCCTATAGAAACATAAATGCCCTCTGACATGCGATGGAAATAGCGCTCGCCCTTTGAGTGACAACACGTGAACAAATGAATGGAGCGTGGAGAGAGAGGGTGAGCGCTATTTCCCTCACATGTCAGAGGGCATTTATGTTTCTATAGGGTTGGAAATAGCATTTGCCCTAGTGGGCATGCTAGGTAGACCCCTCCCCAGTGTGAAGGAGGTGGCCATCGACCTTGTTGATCATCGATTGACTTATATTCACAAACTCACATTTTTTCCATTCAACGTGGTTACATAAAAAAGAAACCGGGATTAAGTCCCGACAGAGACATCGAAGAAACCAGAATTAAGTCCGGCAGAGACATCGAAACCCTCGATATTTAGTCCGCACAGGAAGCCAAGAAAGATTAAATAAAATATTTTTTTCCACCACTAGAAGAAAAAAACGGAGACCAGAATTGAGTCTCCACATAGACATTGAAACCCTCGATTTTTAGTCCTCAGAGGAAGCCAAGAAAGATTAAATAATATATTTTTTTCCACCACTATACTGAACTTAGGCCTAGGCCAGTCCCAATGTTGAACGGCTTTACATTTCTTCCATCGACAATGAAGACCGTCGACTTCTCTCTGGTTGTTAGTGATCCTTAGAAGTCGTTGTCAGCCACGTGAATAGATTAGTGAATACACACATTCCACGTACGCAAGATAAAGGTTAGCGAAGGAGCTTGGAAAGTTCATGAGTGCGTTAAAGAGTATTTTCTGGATAACACATAATTTCCTTTTGTTTGACCAAGTGAATTTCCCAGATGTGTGCTTGATATCCTCCAATTCCCAATCTAAAATGAGGTCTTCAACCCATTCTCTAGCTGGGTCCCTGACCAGCGAGCCCCCCTTTTTCTCTTCTGCAGCTAGCGTAACATTCAGATCACCTGCAATAATAATATTTTCTGGGTTGTGCAAGAAAAGATAGGACTGGAGGGAGTCCCAACAAATTTTTTTCTCAGATGGTAAGAATGGGGCATAAAGATTGAACATACTTACTTGGTGGCCAGATTCTTTATGGAGGAGCTTAGTGAGTAGCCAATGGGGGCAACATTCTTTGTGAATCAAATCATATTTGGGGTTGTCCCAAAAGGAGGCAATCCCTCTAGAGGCGCCTCTAGCGTTGACTGCTCTCCCTTCATCTTTATGCCAGAATGCTTTGCTTGCTTGGAAGAGTAGAAGGTCCTCTGGTTTTGTCTCCTAGATGAGAAGGATTTCAAGCGAGTACATCCTTACAATGTCTTTCAGAGCTTCTTCTTTCAACCTGCTGCCTAACCCTCTGCAATTCCAGGAGGCGTATTTCATTATTTACTGGCTTGGAAGGTTGTGGCTCCTTTTGGAGCCTAACCATGCTTGCGCCTAGATCTGGTATTCATCATTCCTTTGAGAGTTTTCTGAGAGCCTTGGAGAACATCAAGATAAGTTTGTTCCTCTCTCTGTTTCTTCTTGGACTTTCGACCCCTGGCCGACTTGATAGGAGTGACTTGCGAGGTGTCTGAATTTGAGACTCCATATTCTGAATCTCCCTTAGAATCGGAGCCCGGACTGATGCGCTCCTCGTTTTCTTCTTTTTCCCCTTGTTCATCCTCTGATGAAGGAAGAGTTGACTTTGCCTCTGCTTCTTTCACTTTCTTCGACGGGTCTTCTGGTTCCTCTTGGGTTCCAATGGCATCTGTCTTTACCCCAGAGGAAGAACCCTCTTTTGGAACTTCTTTGGCTTTTGGTTTAGGCCGGGGCTTCACCAATGGCCCTGAATTTTTCTTCTTAGTTGGTTTTGGGACTGCCTTGCCCTTTTTTATTTATTTCCATCCTTCTTCATCCACTTTGTCCCTGGTTGGAGCTTTTGGGCAATTTCATTGGAAGTGTCCATGTTCGTGACATGTTCTGCATTTGAAAGGCAGTTGCTCGTAATCCAATTTTTGATAGTGATGCCATTCTCTCACTGTAAGTTTTACCGCTTCGAGCAGTCCAGCTTCCAGACCGACTTCCACACAGATTCTTGCGCAGGTTTATTGGCCCTTGTTATCTGCTTTGTCAATGAAACAGCCTAGGCCATTTCCAATCTTCTGCAAGGTGTGATAGCTCCAACAATGGATTGGAAGATTGGGAAGCCGAACCCAGACTGGGACCTCTTTAGGGGTATCAATTGAGGGATCAAAGTCAGGGGTCCACTTATTAAGATACAGACCCTGATTTCCCATAAAATACAGACAGTTTCTAAAAACCAAATCTCGATCTTTTTTGGAGGTGAACTAGAAAATGAAATACCCTCTTCCGACAACATAGCAGATCACATTGTTTTCCAGCTGGGGCCTCCAGTTGTGTTGGATCCAGTCATCTGTTGTTTTTGTAGAGGGCCAGCATCCCATAAATTTTCCTACTAACCCTCTGTCAGCCAGGGCTAGGGCGTTTTTTATCGGTTGGTCTTCTGGCAGGGCGATCTCAGGAATTTCCTCCAGTTTTTTGATGAATTTCAGGACTTCTGGAATCAAATATTTCTTCCTTTTCTACGAGAGCAATCTTCTGAATGCTTCTTCTGAAGAGATTGGTGGGGTGGGAGAAGGCTCCCCATCCTCAGGCGCACTCATGGCGGCGGCTACGCTCCTCTGCGATCGTAAAACTCAGACACGGACGCTGTGCCAGCAGCAGCGTTGACTAGAGGAGGGAGGCAGAGCCCGATTGCGGGGATGCCGGGGAGGACTGAGAGCCCAGCAGCAGGGGTTGCTAGGCATGGGGTCTGCGGAGGGCCGCAAGGGCCGAGGAAGCAGGGCCGCAGGAGCTCCATTTCAAAATGCGCGCGCAGATCACCCTGAAACTCAGTGTTGCCCTCCATTTTTATTCGAAGTGAAATATCGTATTAAACATAGGTTTGATCTAAAGTGGTCATTGTATTAAATATAAAGTTTTGTCTTAAAATATTTTTGTCTAAAAATGCTTTTGTCTTAAATATAAAGTTTTGTCTTAAAATAATTTTGTCTTAAAATAATTTTGTCTTAAATATAAAGCTTTGTCTTAAAATAATTTTGTCTTAAATTGCTTTTGTTTTAAAATATTTTTGTCCCAACCTATTTTTGTCTTAAAGTTTATATTTAAAACAAATCAATTAATATTAATTTTTAATGTAAAAAAACTAAAACAAAAAATGAGTTTTTGAGACAAAAGATTTCTTTTGTCTTAAAAAAATGTGTCAAAAATACCCTTCGTGTAGTAGTGATTAGTGAATACACACATTCCACGTACGCAAGATAAAGATTAGAGAAGGAGCTTGGAAAGTTCATGAGTAACTTGAAAAGTATTCTTAGAAGTCGTCCTCAGCCACATGACTAGATTAGTGAATACACACATTCCACGTACGCAAGATAAAGACTAGAAAAATATTTTCTTCATAACACCGAAGCAGGGGCGGCGGAGTTTGACTAATGGCAGGCAAATAGAGTCACATTTTGGGTGCGCGGTGTCAGAATCTGGCGAAGTATTATTTTGCACTTCATTCACTCCAATTACTTTCCACTTCACTTTCCCGAAGATTCCGGCGGTTATTACGGTTTGAGTTATTTTTAGTGTGATTTTTTGGAGACTTTCGTGACGGAATCTGACGGAAAAAATTGAGGTTAAATTTTGATTTTTATTATTTAAAATGGTTTTCTAACTGCGGTTTGAATTATTTTTAGTGTGATTTTTTGGAGACTTTCGTGACGGAATCTGACGGAAAAAATTGAGGTTAAATTTTGATTTTTATTATTTAAAATGGTTTTCTAACTGAATATTTGGATTCAGCACTCTGAAAAACTTTAGGCCGCTTTGATTGTGCAGAAATTACCTATCAAACTTGCCATTTCAATAAATTACTCCCTGATTTTAGAGAAATTTGACCGGAAAAAACCACCAAAAAAACTTCCAAAAAATCACACTAAAAACTACACCAAGTATGTGGAGTTTCACTGCCCCTGTTCAACCCCGCTGCTCCTGCTTCCGTGCTATCGAGAAAATATTTTCTAATCTTTATCTTGCGTACGTGGAATGTGTGTATTCACTAATCTAGTCATGTGGCTGACTATGACTTCTAAGAATACTTTTTAACGCACTCATGAACTTTCCAAGCTCCTTCGCCAATCTTTATTTTGCGTACGTGGAATGTGTGTATTCACTAACCTAGTCATGTGGCTGACTACGACTTCTAAGAATCACCAAGACCCAGAGAGAGGTCGAAGGAAGTAAACATTAGGTTTTTTTATGAGTAAGTAGCTAAATAGTAGATGAAGAACATTTTGATGTTAAATAAAAGATATAAAAATTGTGAAAAGTTAGAAATATGGTGAAAGTTGGAAAAAGTTAAAAGAAGTAAATATTATGTTCTTCCTGAGTAGGTAGGTAAATAGTACACCAAGAGCATTTTGATGTTAAATAAAAATATAAAAATTTATAAAAGTTAAAACCATATTGAAAATTAGAAACATCTAAAAAAGAGATAAACATTATATTCTTCATGAGTAAGTGGGTAAATAGTAAATGAAGAGCATTTTGTTGTTAAATAAATATATAAAAATCGTGAAACAAGGACCTGCACCGGAATTTTAGCGTTTAACCATGAGAGAGAGTTAAAAAAAGAATCGATTCACATTAAAAGCGAGATTTTAAATAATTAAAAGCATACGACACGGCATCTTCGTAAGAAATGATGTGGAAAATAATAAAAGCGTAATAAACCGAATTCTGGGGAAATGGAAGTGAAAATAATTAAAATATTAGCAAGCGGAATGGTCGGAGGAAATGAGGTGGAAACGATGAGGAATAATTAAAAGCGTGATAAGCGGGATGGTCCCAGGAAATGTGGTGGAAAATATAAAAAGCGCAATAACCGGAATTGTCGGGAAAGTGAAGTGGGATCGTTGATGGAAATGTGATGGAAAATATTAAAAGGCGTAGTGTTTAGTGCGATTTTTTTGGATGTTTTTTTTGGCTTTTTCGGTCAAATTTCTCTGGTATGATAGATAATTTCTGCGAAATCAAAGACAACTCCTACCGTTATACTTTCCATGAATCGGGCGAGTCATCATACCTATAGTTTTTCATTTGACGTGCTTAATTTTTTTGGATGTTTTTTTTTGGCTTTTCCGGTCAAATTTCTCTGGTATGATAGATAATTTCTGCGAAATCAAAGACAACTCCTACCGTTATACTTTCCATGAATCGGGCGAGTCATCATACCTATAGTTTTTCATTTGACCTGCTTTCATTGACTCTTGGGAGCTCGTATGCGCGTAGAATCTTTAAATGCATGGGAAACTTCAAAACATGGTCTATGCGTCTATGTGTGCAGAGAAAATCAGAATTTCGAGCATTGTAGGTTCTCCATTCTCCATTGGCCATGACAATCCTCCACGCCAGAGTTTCATGCTCGACACTTCTCTGGATGATAATTACTCTTCAGTCGCAGATTTGCAAGGCACTACAGTATTCTATATGCCACAACAATTTTAGCTATACAACAGACAGTAAGTACGAGAGAAATTTGAACAGTGTCATGACTAGGCTTATTAAAGATTCATCCCACACAGGGTTTAACACTTCTCAGAATGGCCAAGTATATGGCCTTGTGCAATGTCGGGGAGACACAACACCCGACCAGTGCTACACTTGTTCACAACAAGCAAACACTAATCTTCGACAAAGTTGTGGGAATGCAGGCGGCGGTTTAATGTGGTTTGAAGATGAAAACTGCTTTTTGCGTTATGAGAACTATAGTTTCTTCGGACAATTGGATACCACTGATGGAACGTATTTTTATAATGCGGTCAATGTCTCAGCTAGTCCTGATGTTTTTATTAAGGCTGTTAACAGCTTATTCAACAAGTTGGTAGATGAAGCAACATCTGGATCTACATTATATGCTTCTGGAACAACAACAGACTCTAGAAGTGAGCAAAAGAAAATTTAATTTAAGTAAATTATATGATTTGGACATGGTAAATTGGCATATATAGGCAGGGGAAATCATCACTATACGATTATTGAATTCCACATTCGGTAATAGAAAAATGTAAGCTATGCTGGAAAAAGGTTTTTGAATGGCTGCATATCACATGAGTAGCTCTGAGAACAGAATCAAGGAATTAGAAGATATGGTAATTCGATAAGTCAGGAAGCCCAAGGAAATTGGGCCCTTTAAAAAGCTATTAAATGAAAAAGAAAAAGAAAAAATGTAGGCTATAGAGAATATCAGTGATTATGATGCTCATATTTTGATACAGGCCTACGAAAGACAAGAATAGATAGAAAATCAGTTACAAGAGATGCAGGCATCCTTACAAGCCCAGGAGAAGGAACTTAGTGACAAACATGTTGAGTTAGAAATCTTGAAGGATGAGTTCACAATGAAGGAAGAACACCACTTAAAAAATATTACGGAAAGTTCATAGCAAAGGAAGAGTTTGAGAAAGTTACTAAAGAAATTGAAAATTTCAAAAATGACTGGAATTATTTGGGCATGTTTGGAGTTCCTTCCTTTTGGAGAAATGATATGCAAAAAAAAATGAAGGCTATTGAACAAGATAATGGTTATTTGTCAATACATAGTGAAAATGATATTTCAACCCACCTGGTTGTCAACGCTTTGTGCAGGGACTTCCGAATATTGGCTGGGATAAAAAAGTTAATTCAAAACCTGCCTAGAACTTGCTGCCAGATCAGGACAAAGCTAACAATTGCAATAAAAAAGCACAAGAATAGACCCTGGTTAGCACCAACCTATTGGGACAAAATTGCAAAGGTAAAGAAGCAGGTGAGCTGAAATGTTATCTCGGCTAACTCTCGAGTAGTTTAGCCAGTCCAGCCGATGAAAAAATTAGAATAACAACTACAATAAAACACAGGCAGAAACTTCAGCAAAGTGAGACAAAGCTCACACAATCTTCATTCATTCATCTGCTCAATACATGACACTTATATAGGAAACTCACAACTAATTCTGGCAACCAATTCCTAACTAATTCAGTTCAACCACTCATAACTAATAACTAATTCTATTTCTTCATTATTCTCACATCCTCCCTTAATGGAGAAATGGATTTTCTACAATACCTAACTGACTTCTAAAAACTTCAAATTTGATTTTACCAAGGGGCTTAGTAAATATATCAGCCACATTATCCTTGGTGTTACAAAATATCAGTCCAATTTCATTTGACTCAATTTTCTCACGTACAAAGTGGTACTGTAACTCAACATGTTTTGTTCTAGCATGGTAAACTGGATTATGTGCTAATTTGATAGCACTCTGATTATCACAATTGATACATGTTGCACCACTTTGCGCTTCTTCAAGATCTGCAAGAATTCTCCGCAACCAAATAGCTTCACATGTGGCATTGGTCAAAGCTTTGTACTCTGATTCTGTTGATGATAAAGAAACAGTTGGCTGTTTCTTACTACTCCAAGCTACGACCCCTGATCCAATATGAAATGCATAGCCAGAGGTAGATCGTCTGTCATCTGGATTTCCTGCCCAATCTGAATCAGAAAAACCTGTCAGTACAACATCAGATTCATCAGTATACATAATACCAAGATTCACTATTCCCTTTAAGTATCGGAGAACTTTCTTTGCAGCATTCCAGTGATTTCCTGAAGGCTTAGCCATGAATTGACTAAGGATACTGACTGAGTATGCAATGTCTGGTCTGGTAGTGGTGAGATAGTTCAAACTTCCCACTAACTGATGATATAATGTTCCATCTGCCTCTTTTGATCCATCTTCTTTGTACAACTT
>APFE030132735.1:53037-64305 GCA_000404065.3 Pinus taeda
TAACTGTTCATGAGAGAAGCTTATGTAAAATTTCATTCTTTTATTAATAAATTGCCTGAAGTGGCCGCGTTGGCTCAGGCCGTGGACTGTTTCCCTCTTTGAGGGTTTTAACCATGTCAAAGATACTGGTGTATTGATATGTGATCTGTTTGTGAGCGTTGTCCTTTGGTGTTCTGTCTGAGGAACTTACCCTGTAAATTCCTACACTTCCACACCAACCCTTAGTGGATTAGGTGTCCAACAAATACTAATGTATTCATGCGAGGTGTGGGTATGTAACTAGCATAAGCATACCTCGTACATATACTAATTATACTTATTCGAATCAAGCTCAAAAAGTCAATCACCCAATAGGTAGGCTAATAAAATAATGTAAGATAATATAATCAGGTAGGAGTATTACAAATAGATTGGGAATTCCACTAGGGAAAATTTCCAAATGTTCTTCCCTAATTATGGTGTGTTAGTTTTCCCTTTGACGTTTTTAATCGTAGTTTAGATTTTGAAATTGTTTTATGCTTTTATATATTATATTTTTACACAAGTCACTAAGTTAGAAGTTTTCATCTACATCTTAAAAACAATTTAAAATCTTCCACTATCTATTTCAAGCCAACATAGTTTTGTCCCATGTTTCTACACTCATCCAATGTAGATTTTCATCCCTTTTTATACATTTCTCCAGTTCAGCTTTTGGGAGTGGTTTTCTTGCACTCATTCAACACATTTTTATCCCTTATTTCTACACTACCAACATAAATTTTGGATTCCTCTTCTATATATGAAGACATATTCTTCTATGGTGTTCTGTAGTGAGGCAATAATTTTGCCTAGGCAATAACTACAAGGTTTTTTTTTGTCGAACCCAACAAAAAAAGTCATAGACAACCCAAGAGTGCCATTTAATAAACTATTATCTTGGAAAGTTCATGAGTAAGTTGAAAAGTATTCTTAGAAGTCGTCGTCAGCCACATGACTAGATTAGTGAAGACACACATTCCACGTACGCAAGATAAAGATTAGAAAAGTATTTTCTCGATAACACGGAAGCAGGGGCGGCGGACTTTGACTAGTGGCAGGCAAATAGAGTCACATTCTGGGTGCGCGGTGTCAGAATCTGGCGAAGTAGCTAGTTGTTTTTTAGTGTGATTCTTTTAAGTTTTTAGGGTTGGGTTTTTGGATTTAATGTATTTAAAATTTAGTAAAAATTTATTGAAATTATAGGTGGGTAATTTATGCACAAAAAAAAGTGTTTTAGAAATTTTTGATAATGCAGAATGTATATATATTGTAAAAAAAGCCAGTTTAAATAACACAAATCCATTCCAACATTAAAAAATCTAAAAAATCACACTAAAAACAGCTCCCTTCCCATGTATTTAAAAATAATGTAATGGAGGTGCCATCGACATTGCTGATCATCGATGGAGCCGAATAGCTAAGTCATGATCATTGATTGAATTTTCGATTGACTTATATTCACACAAAGTAATAATTTTTTTAATTATATATAAAAGACATTTTTACGTGTTATTTTTTTAAATTTTTAATGTAGAAATTTATTTGAAATATAGATGAAATTTTGATTTTACATTATTTAAAATAATATTTATTATAAATATAAATTTAACACTCTTAAAAAATTTTAAAACATTTTAATGGTGTAATACTTACCTACTAAACTTATTATATCAATAAATTCCTGCAAAATTTTAAAAAAGTTAAAAAGGAAAATACCATTTTTACATTCAATCCGAAGAAAAAAACGAATCAGGAATTAAGTCTAGGTAGAGGCATTGAAACCCTCAATTTTTAGTGCGCAAAGTAAGCCAAGAAAGATTAAATAAAATATGTTTTTTCCCACCACTGGACTGAACTTAGGCGTAGGCCGGTCCCAATGTTGAACAAATTAAACCATATATATTTACACTCCTTCCACCGACAGCGAAGACCGTCGACATCTCTCTGGGTCAGCCACACGACTAGATTAGTGAATACACACATTCCACGTACGCAAGATAAAGATTAGCGAAGGAGCTTGGAAAGTTCATGAGTGCGTTAAAAAGTATTTTCTCGATAACACGGAAGCAGGGGCGGGGAGTTTGATCAGTGGCAGTCAAAAGGAGTTTCAGTGACTCTGAGTAGCCCATATGCGCGTAGAATCTTCAAATCCATGGGAAACTTAAAAACATGGTCTATGCGTTTATTGATTAAGCCTACGATATCTGTGCAGAGTAAATCAGAATTTTGAAGAGCACTAATATTGGCACATCCTGGCATTGTAGGTTCTGTATTTTCCGTTGGCCATGGCAATCCTCCCCGGGAGAGTATCATGCTCGACTCCTCTCATGACCCAAACTGTTCAACTATTCTATGGAATGGCACTTCTCTTGATGATAATTACTCTTCAGTCGCAGATTTGCAAGGCAGCACTACAGCAATCTACATGTCACTACAATTTTAACTATACAAAAGACAGTAAGTACGAGAGAAATTTGAACAGTGTCATGACTAAGCTTATTAAAGATTCGTCCCACACAGGGTTTAACACTTCTGAGAATGGCCAAGTATATGGCCTTGTGCAATGTCGGGGAGACACAACACCCGACCAGTGCTACAGTTGTTCACAACAAGCAAACACTACTCTTCGACAAATTTGTGGGAATGCAGGCGGCGGTTTATTGTGGTTTGACTTCTGCTTTTTGCGTTATGAGAACTATAGTTTCTTCGGACAATTGGATACCACTGATACTTGGTATATTTGGAATGGTAACAATGTCACAGCTAGTCCTGATGTTTTTATTAAGGCTGTTAACAGCTTATTCAACAAGTTGGTAGATGAAGCAACATCTGGATCTACATTATATGCTTCTCGAACAACAACAGACTCCTTGTCTCGAAGGATTTACGGTCTGGTCCAGTGCACCAGAGATATGTCGATAGATAACTGCACATCATGTTTGCAAAATACAATCAACGTTATTTTTACAGTTAACAGTGAAAGGCAAGGAGCACGGGGTTGGGTGGGAAGCTGCACAGTTCGTTATGAAATCTATAGTTTCTTTAATTCGACTTCGTCTCCACCTCCTGCGGAAGCACCAGCTAATAGCCCAGTTGCTGATACACCACCGAATCAGACCACACCATCCAGTAATAGTACGCAGAACAACAAATCTTCAAACAATTTACCCATAATTTTGGGTGTTGCTGGCGGCTTGCTTCTGCTGTTATTGGTATGCGTGTTAACAACTAGGAGGAGACTGAAGTCTATCATATTTCGAAATCCTTCAGAAGGTATTTGCATGAAGGATCCCCCAAGTCTTTATATCTCATTGTCAATATATCATACAGCTTTATTTGCTCTGTTAGACTATTGTTAAAGTTTGTTTTTTGAACACGGTTTTCACATATATTCTCCTCAGGGAATCTAAGAAATGCTTGCGAGATCCAAGTTAAACAGATTCAATTTTTCTGCTTGTCCCTATATATTTATGATGAAGCTGTGTATTTTCGTTATACAGATCATGACCAAGTCGAGGAAGACACACTAATCGGGCAGGATCGGCAAATTGCGTTTACCATGGAGGAACTGATAGCTGCTACGGAAAATTTTGATGATCAAAATAAACTTGGGGAAGGTGGATTTGGGGCCGTATACAAGGTAGCAACGAATTAGGGAGCTTCTACTAGTTTACAGAATCTTAAATTATAGGCTACTCTCACCGCACCTCGCTGAATATTTCAGGGAACTATTGAAGATGGAAAGGAAATAGCCGTGAAGAAGCTGTCCTTAAGATCTCTGCAAGGAAAGAGAGAATTTATGAATGAAGTTGAACTTGTGGCCAAAATTCAACATCGAAATCTGGTGAACCTATTAGGCTGTTGCGCAGAGGGATCGGAAAGGTTGCTTGTTTATGAGTACTTACCCAATAAAAGCCTCGATAAAATCCTATTCGGTGAGTCACTTCGGTTCTATTTTTGTATCTGAAAAAATGCATTAATGTTCCAATATATTTAGCTGGGTCATGATGATTAGTTAGCGTACTGCATCCATGAACACATATCCAAACAAACGCAACCAGCTTGATTGGCAGAAACGCTACAACGTTATAGTGGGAGTGGCTCGCGGGCTTCTCTATCTGCACGAGGATTCTCAACTGCGGATTATTCATCGGGACATTAAAGCAAGCAATATTTTGTTGGATGAAAATCTGAATCCTAAGATAGCAGACTTCGGCTTAGCAAGACTATTTCCTGAAGATAAGAGCCACGTCAGCACAAGAGTTGCTGGAACTTAGTAAGATTATTGCACATTGTCTAAAGCTATTAACCATTAGTGATCGATATGTTTTAATGTGTGCTATTGATTTCAAGAGGATTGACAATTTTGCTTTTGGGTATTTACCTGCTTTGTTATGTTTTAACCTTCGAGCATACAGGAATACGATTTCCTTTGCAAATAGTTTTCACTTGATCCTCACTCAATTCCTAAAATTTCCCTCACTACATAATCTTCGACTTTGTAATTTGGATATGCAGCGGGTATATGGCACCAGAGTATGCTATGCAGGGGCAATTATCTGTAAAAGCAGATGTCTATAGCTTTGGCGTTCTCCTCTTGGAACTTGTTACAGGAAGAAAAAACAGTGATAATAATCTGTCACTTGATATGCACAGGGTTTTAGAATGGGTGAGATATTCTGATATTGTTCTCATTTTATGTCCAACTGAGCTTATTTACCTTATCTAGGTTATGTAATTTTGTTCCGAAAGTCATTTTTCACTGGAATTGGGCCAGTATGTTTTTCAAAATATCTAATTATAAAAATGTTTAAATCAAAGATCCCAAAAAAAATTACTCAAAATACCAAATTTTTTTTAACCCAAAATACTGAAACTTAATAGCATGGGTTCATCTATAAAACGTTTAGAAGAGTGTCAGTTTAGAAATTTCACTACTGATATATTTTGATACGATTTTTGTTGGGTATTTTTGTTTGCAATGGGAAAATACCAAAACCACAAAATATAAAACACAGAGGCAATGCTCTGTTTCCTTTGCTCCATGATCTTTTTGCACAGAGGACCCTTTTAAAAAAAATAGCTGAGAACAGAGTATTTCACCACCATAAAAGATTTCCATTCATTAAAATAAACACACTAATACATATTCATCCTCTTTGCTGTGAAGGATTTACCAAAAACAACATAAAACCAAAACTCTGTTTTCACCTGAGAATTTACAGAGATATATTCATCCTCTTTCACTCAGAGGGATTCACCAAAACATTACAAAAGAAATTACTCTGCCTCCTATGAAATTTTACACCACTGTGTGTAAAAATTTCATTTACATTCACTGCTGTGTGAAAACAAAAACTTACAGGGAGTTACAGATTTACCTTTTCACTGCTGTGAAACAACTCATGGATTTGAAACAAAACAACCCACTGGTGTTCTTCATTTACTTTCTCCTCCTGCACTGCTGTGCATTCTCTGCTTTTCTTACATTACAAAAAACTTTCACACTACTGTGTTTCATACTTGCTCAAAAATAAACTCTGTTACCTTTTTATTTTACTAGCTGTGTAGTTTTCTATTTCACGCTGCTGCGAACAAAGGTTTTCATCCTCGTGTGCAATACACCATTTTCTCTGGTCTATATTCTGGTGCTGCGGACCCTTATCTTTTTACCATGTGCAAAAAATACATACCATTACAATCCCCGTGTATTTTTCTATTGGCTGCTCCAAGCCCCACATGTTTTTGTTCTCCCCGTGCGATAATACACTTCACATTTTCTGTGCTGCGGACCCTCTGGTTTAATATTCACCGTGTGTTTTTACATGACACACATTGGATTACAATCCCCGGTTTTCCATTGGTGCTGCTAGACCAATACATCTCCTCCCCGTGTATGTTGTTCATATTAAAGTCAACGCACATACATAAAAATATATATAACTCATATGTAATTAAATGAGACTTACATACACCCATACTTTGTATTAACGTGCCGCAGGAAATATTAAAGGTTTTTACCAAAAACATATGACATAAATTAAACATAAGGTATGGGCGGCAACGTATGGTCCACACCTCATTAAATTTTAACAGGCCCCGTATGCGTACCATGAAGACTTTAACCGGCGGACAGCTTCCTCTTCAATTGGACGGCGGAGTGAGATGCACAATGATCGGACGCATATCGGGCTGGGTGAGCTGACTGAAAGATAGCTTCCGAAAAGTGCCTGAGGCTGATGTCAGGCGAGCGTCACTGTTGGACAGTTGTCGGCATCGGACCACCACCATACGGAAACTGCCTTTAACAAAAAGCGGTGCGATATCTTCCTGCCGGTTTTAAGTTTGCAGCTGGGTGGTTTTCTGAGTTGCGTTGACTGCTGACCGCGCCTTAACTCCTGGCCTCCTGCGCACAGGGGAAATTATAATTTCCAACACTCCCCTTTAATTTCACCTGCTGGGCATTCAATCTTACCCAAACACTTCCTCAACTCCTTGACATGCTGCTGTTGCAAAAGAGTCTTCCTCTTAACAGAGGGATTCACCACTGTCTATACTGAAAAGCATCTTCCTCTAAACTAGAGGGATTCACCTGTCTATGCTAAAAAGCATCTTCCTCTTCATAGAGGGATTCTCCAAAGACAACAAATCTTCCTCTTAAGATAGGGATTCACTAACACTGCTTCAGATGCAGTTCCACAAACAACAAAATAGTCTTCCTCTTAATAGAGGGATTAACCTGAAACTGTGCTTAAGAGCACCTTCCTCATGATAGAGGGATCCACCATAACAATGTGCTAAAGAACACCTTCCTCTTGACAGAGGGATACACCTGTGACTATGCTGAAAAGCATCATCCTCTTGATAGAGGGATTTACCATGACATTGTGCTGAAAAGCACCTTCCTCTTTAACAGAGGGATTCACTAAGAACTTCACTTCCTCTCATGGAGGGATTACTGCCAAACACTGCTTTAGATGCAGTTTCAAAACAAAACATTCATTGCACTGTTGTGCATACTCATTACATTGTTCTTTTATGCTGTTGCATATTCTCTGCTGCACTGTTGTGCCATCTTCTTTGATGCGTCTACCCCACACTGCTGTGTCTACACTTGCTGTTGTGTTGCTGCACTTCACTTACATTTCTTTGCAAGCTCTGCATTGTTGTGCATTCTTCAAAGACAAAATACTCTATCTTTTCTGGAACAATTACTCTGTCCCACCTTACAAATTTACACTGCTGTAAAGGAAAAATTTCTTTTCCATCTGCTGCTGTCCAAAAACTTCAAGCTGCTGCCTTTTCTTATTTGCATTGCTGTCCATACACATAACCATAGACTCTGTCATCCTGGGTTTTTATTTGCTGCTGCGTTGCCTCTGCAATTTGCACTGTGGCTGCCTTTTGTTTCATCACACTGTTGTGTGCCCATACACTAACTCTTTACTCTCCATTACTTGCACATAGAGAAAAATCATCCTCACGCTGTTTTGCGCTGCATTCTCCACACAACAAAATTAACACGGGCTACTGCCTTTTCTTTTTACACCTTGCTTCACACAATCTTAGTCTTCATTTTTTTTACCCAATGCACTGTTGTGCAGTTCCTTTCAATTTTCTGCTGCCACACATTTTCATTCACCCATGTGCATTAAAAAATCTGCTGTCCCTGTTTCTCTTTATGCATTTCTTTGCATGCTGCATTGCATATGAAGAAAAACATTACATTTTTTTTACTGCTGTGTATTGTACTCACTCTGCTGTGAGTATGTTCTCTCACGTTTCATAGAAGGAAACTACCTTCCATTGCTATGCATTTCAATGCATGTGCTCCATAACAAAAATTCAAAAACTGCTGTTTTATATTCTATCTTCCCACTGCTGTGAGGGTCTCCATGCTTTGCATACTTTTCTTATTGCGCTGTTGCACTTCACATTTGAGCGCTGCCCCTTTTTCTTCTCTGCTTTTATGGCAAATTTAACTTCACATTTTTCCCTTATAAAAAGTCTTCATCAAAGAGTTGACTGTTAAGACAGTTCAGCAACAAAAATTACAAGCTCCCCTTTAATGTGTGCTTGTCTTCTTTTGGCAGACTCTTCTCAAAATAAATTTAGATCCACTGGGGAGTTCAAGGAATTTTCAGATTGCCTTTCCTTCCTTCTCCATACTTGTGTAACTTTCTTCTTTTGCATGGGTCTAGCATGTGTAAGAGCCCATGTCAAGTTACAATCTCGTGCCATATGCCCAATGTTATGACACTTAAAACATTCAACATTTTTCATGAATAAAAATTCATGATTTCTTCTTGTGAAATTATTTCTTGGAGATTGTCGGGGACCACAACATCTATCTCCATGAAATGTTCTACAGTCTTTTGCCATATGACCAAAGTTTGAGCAAGAATAACAATAACCAAAAAATGAACTTTGGTACCTGGGAGATGGAGGTTTCCTTGATGTACTTCTGAAGCCTTGCTGCCTTGAGATCCTTTGATGATCACCATTGCCTCTTGCCTTTTTGCCATCAGCTACATTTCTTCTTGGAGCTGGTTTTCTACTTGGAGCAGGATTTCTTCTATTGCAGCCTTCATTTTTCTCCTTGCCTTTGCTGGAACTAGGAGCATCACCATTTCTTTCTGGCTTCTTCACATCTCCTTTGCTTAAAGCATTTTCATCCTTGTTTGAGGATTCACCTACATACCCAAGTCCTGATTTATCAGATGGAGATCTGTGATAGCTGAGCATGTCATCCAAAGCTTGAGAGCTCTTCATGATCTTGTTCATCCCTTCAACCTTCTTCCTGAGGAGGACAATCTCTTCTTCTAATCTTTCACACTCAGCATTCTTCTTTGCAAGCTGTTCCTCAGTTTCTTCCTTGCTATGAGTAGCTTCAGCTGCTACTATTTTAGAAGAGATGATATCTGACTTCATTTTGGAGAGTTCTTCATTCTTTGCTTGACTGCTCTCCATTTTCTTCTCAGCTTCTTGTGCCTGCTTCTTGGCTTCTTATAGCTCAGACTTAAGGGAGGATACCTCTACCTTGTACTGTCCAATCTCTTCTACAAGTTTGTTCACTCTCTTGTGCCTTTGTTCAAGTTGACTTGACAAGGCATCTTCCTGCTTCTTTGCTTTATTCAACTGATTTGTCATAGATATGACTTCTTCTTGATGCTTCCTTCTGCTTTCATCAAGTTCCTTCTTAAGCTTGGCAAGCTCTTCATCCCTTTCTTGCACTTGAAGCTTGATGAGGTCAACCTTCTCATTTTCATCTTCTATGATGGGTTCAGAATTTTCTTCTTGATACATGGTCATGATCAGTGCTCCCTTTGCATGAAGGTCATGAAGTCTGTCCCATATATCCTTTGCTGATGAATATTTTCCTAGATTCTTCTTTACAGAATCAGACAACCCATCCAAGATTGCCTTTGTTGCTTTTGCATTGTACTCCTTGGATTCTCCATCCATTTTGCTATCATCAATCACTGACTCCCAAATTTCAATCCCTTCAGACTTTAAGAAAGTCCTCATTTTTATTTCCCATATATCAAAGTTCCCATCAAACTTTGAAGTCTCAAATAGAATGCTTTCAAATAGATTGTCTTCTATTTTAATAGAAGAGGGAGACACAACCTTAGGGGATTTGGACACTTTCTTCTTTGACTTTGCCATTCTTAACTATTTTTTTGAAATCCCTGACTGTGTTTTTAAAACGACTCACTGTTTCTTCAACAGCAACTCAAAAACTTGAGAGATACCTGGATTCTTTTGCTGAATCTTCACTTTGCTAGAGAAGTTACTGCAACAAAATCCTTCCTACAGCTTCTTTGAATGTCTTCAAAGAGCCTAAACCTGCTCTGATACCACTGTTGGGGATTTTTCTGGTAAAATCCCAAAAACAACAGAAACATAAATTGCACACACAGAGACAATGCTCTGTTTTGCCACAGGATCTTTAACACAGCGGAAACTTTAAATTTATTTATGAGAACAAAGTATTACACACTCATAAAACTTTGTATTCATTAAAATAAAATACCTATACAAAATTTCATCCTCTTTCACTCAGAGGGATTCACCAAAAGAAATTCACTAACAAAAACAAATTACTCTGTCTCCTCTTGAGATTTTACACTACTGTGTGTGAAAATCTTATTTACCTTTACTGCTGTAAAAACAGACTTTTACATTTACCATTGTAGAAATAAAAATCAACACACTGCTGTGTGGAAATTACGCATTCACCAAAAAAACTTACATTACCCTTTTCACTGCTGTGTGAAACAATTCATGGTTTTCAATGATACATGCTTCCCCTGGTTTTCTTCATTCACCTCTTCACTTCATCGCTCCTGCACTGCTGTGCGTTTCCATTTCACAATTGCTCTCTTTCACCTCTTCACTTCATCGCTCCTACACTGCTGTGCGTTTCCATTTCACAATTGCTCTCTTTTACACTGTTGTGTATATTATCATACGCACTGCTGCGTTTTTCCCTTCTCTCTTTGTTTCACACTGCTGTGCGTATTTCTCCATTACATTGTCAACACAAAACCATTACATATATGTATGATAACACAAAAAAAACTTACATCATTTTCACCTGCGATGCTGCCGTGAAAGAAAATAAAAATTAAATGATCTTACTGGCTTGCTCGTACTCCTGCTGGAACAAAATTAAAAACTTCACCAACCCACAGTAAATTACATTTACTGTGTTACTAACCAACTGGCGGTAAATGAAACTTTTACTTCACGTTGAAATCATTTTGCAGGCTTGTACTTCAACCAGTATTCAATATGCTTTTGGAAATCTATCGGGTCCGAGCTTTATCGCATGGCACACATATGTGCACCCATGTTTTTCCCCGATTGCGAACTCTCGATCACAATCTCTGCCGATACCTCCGATACAACATATTTTAACATATGCCTAAAATGCATATAAAAATAATATAAAACGAGCCACTGGCGGACCCGAAATAACTTTAAACAAAAATGCTGAATACCCATCGGGTCTGGGATATTGGGTCGCAACTTATCACATGGTAAAGCTTGTCCCTTTGTTAGCGCCGATAGCGATACTGTTGTGGACCCGATAATCTATCAAAATGAATTAATACCGTCGTCGGGTCCGGTCCATCGGTGACTGCTCATTTGGTTTCCGCCGATAGCGAATCGCCGATAGCGATATCGGCGATCGCACATCGCAAATAACAAACAAAACTTTATGAACCTCCACTTCCATTT
>APFE030132736.1:4499-19998 GCA_000404065.3 Pinus taeda
CATAGGGCCTTGGCCTTTCAGGAAGTATTGATTCATTGTGCAGGTTACTTTGGCTTCCCCATTTACCCCATGGATAGACATGGTTCAACTTGTACCAACTCAGTCAAACACAACAAAATTTTCAGCTAGATCACAGTGTTTCAAAATCAAAAAAGGTAGTTTAGTTCGTGAGATTAATATTTGTATAGTATAAGTTTTCATCTCTGGTGTTTCTCAACTACCCACAGGCCTGGATAGTACCCCAACAAAGTTACACAGGAACACAAGTATTGCTCCACTGTCGGTGAGCCTAGTTAGTACCCTGATGGAATTGCTTGCTTCATCTATCTGCGCAGGAAGCCTTTCTCTTCTTTCGCCTTTATATTTTTTTGAAAGAGGACTGTTCTTAGGCACTTATTTATTTTTGGCGTCAAATAGGGATCCCGACTTATTAAGAGCAGAAGAGTTTGTTCCTTCAGAGAAGAATGTAAGACCTTTGAGTTAGGTTTTCTCGTTTAGATTTTTCCCTTCTCCATTTCTACTAGTTGGATTAAGCTTGAACACACAGAGCATAAGACTGAGTATAGGCATGGGGTTTCCCAGTTTGGACACAAGTTCATGGTTTGACCAGAGCTTCCCTTACAGATGGATCATATTTTCTGTTTAGGCTTCATCGGCCAAAAGTTACAACCAAACACAAAGAAGAAATACACAGGACTGGCCAAGTGCTACAGTGTCACAAGAATCTTTAAACTCAACCACATACTTATTCAAAAGCCAAAACACAATATAGGGCAACACTTATTTACAAAACAAAAATTACAAGAAAAAAAAACAAATCAAAGCAAAACAAAGAAAAAACAACAAAGCAAAGCAACAGAGAAACAATAAGCATGCTATGTGCATAGGCAGGGTGCAGCCCCAAATCAATGAAAATAAAACTTTAAATCTTGGCCACTGATAGGAAGGTTGTCAATCCTCTTGTCAAGTGATTGCAAGCGATACGTGTGTTGGCCAATTTTTTCGTGAACCGTGTACGGACAAATCCATAGGGACTGGAACTTCATATGTTTTCCTTTGTCTTTGTGGGGTATATCCCACTTCAAGGCTAAGTCACCCACAGTGAAGCTAGTATTCCCTGTAGACTTACGATCAAACTTTCTCTTAATACGGTTCTGGTGGAGTGAAAAATTTTCTTTTGCTTTCATCTGTTCTTCCTGTAACTTGTATAATGTTTCCATCCTACCCTGAATCAATAGACACAGCTTACCTCAAGATTCTTGGGATAACTAGAGAGTAGGCAAGTAGATATTGGGTGGAAGGATGGCTTCTTTCACGTATAAAACGAAGTATGGAAATTTGTTCAGAGAGGGCTTGGGTGTAACTTGGTCAACCAAAAGTGCATTCACCATAGTAGAATGCCAATTTCGCTACTCATAGTAAATGGTATTTTTTATGATGCGAACGAGATTCTTGTTTGTCAATTCAACAAGACCCTTTCCCTGTGGGTCGTAGTTCGCTAAATGTTTAAGCACAATACCATATTGCAATGAAAAATCATACAGTTTCAATGAAGATAAGTAAGTTACATTTTTTAAAAAAATAATGATACCAGAATGACAAACCTTGAGATGATGTTCTGTTTAAGGAAGTTGATGACTTCATGGTCGTTCACTTATTTGAGCAGAACTGCTTCCATCCACCGCGTGAAGTAATATGTAGTAGTCAGAATGTAGTGGTGCTACTTTGATGAATGCGGGGAGATTTCCCCAATGATGTCTAAGCCCCACTGTTGGAATGGTTCATCCACTCCAACAGGTTGCCGCAAGGCTGCTAACCTTTGAGTTCTGTCGGTGCATCGCTGATAGATCGGGCACTTGCAAGCATAAGCTTGTGCATATTTAAACAATATGGTCCAGTAGAAACCAACTCTCATGACTTTATGTGCATTTGTGTTATCTGTGAAGTGACCTCTGGTTGGTCCGTCATGCATGTCACATAATACTCTCTCTGAATCTTTTGCCTCCAGGCACCTAAGAAAAAATCCATTGTTGTGCTTTTTGTAAATCACTTCATGCACCAACTAGTAAGATAAGGCTTTGAGTTGAAGTTCCCTCTTTTCACACATGGAAAGGTGACAGGGCATGGTGCCTTGGTCAAGGTACTGGAGCACTTCTTCGTACCAAGATTTTATGTGTGAAGTGGATAGTGCTCGCTCTATATTGTACATGTGGATTTCTTACTCCCAATCAACGAGCTCTTCTTCTTCCTCTTGTGCTTGTAATGCTCTTGCTGCAAGTCTAGAGAGACCATGACCCTTTATAGTGTGAACTGGCTTGATATAAAGATCATACTCTTGCAGTCATGTCATCCAGTTCACATGTATTTGACCCAGTTCTTGTTGAGTGAGCAACGCTTTGACTGTTGGGTGTGTCACAAAGACTATGTAATGGTTTTTCATCAAGTAGGGTTTGAAATGTTTCACCACCTTGTAAACAACATATTCTTGTTTATCCATGGTGGGATAGTTTATCTTGGGTCCTTGTATGCTTGCACTCATGAACGAGATGGGGCGTTCGTTGTTCATCTCATCCTTATGTGTGAGCACTATAATGAGTGAATTGTCAGAAGCGAGTGTATAAAGCAAGAAATATTTGGTGAAATATGGTTTGTATAGCACAAATGCATCTACTATTTCCTGCTTGATATGGGCAAACACATCCTTTTCCTTATTCCCCCAACTGTAGACTGCATCCTTCTTGATCACATCTTGGATAGGTGCACATAATCTGAGATGAACTTCTGGAGGAAATTGATCTTCCCCAAGAAGGACTGCATAGATTTCTTGTTGACTAGGTGAGGAATCTGCGTGGTAGTCCAAACTCAACCCGGATCAACATTGATCCCACTCTTGGAGATGATATGCCCAAGGAGGTTCCCCTCAGACACTGCAAATACGCTCTTCTTGGGATTCAAGGATATCTCGTACTTTCGACATCACTCAAATATCTTCTTAAGATGGTGCAGGTGGTCTGACCACTTTCTAGAAAAGATTATCACATCGTCAAGGTAGACCACCATGTCTATCTAATGATACCATGGAAGGCAATGTCCATAGCATGCTGAAAAATTGCGCCTGCATTTACCAACCCAAATGGAATTCTTCAATACACAAGCATACCCCATTTAGTACAGAATTTAGTCTTAATTCTATTAAGTTCTACTACTAGAACCTGGTTATATCTGGAAAATACATCAAGGAGAGAGAACATATCAGCTCCAGATACTATCTGCAATATGTGCTCCATAGACGGCACAGGGTAGTTGTGTTTGTCCGAGGTCCTATTAAGATTTCAAAAATATACACACAGCTGGATCTCCCCAAACTTATTCCTTATAGGAACTAAGTTTGAAACCCAAGTCGAATGATGAACCTTGTATATGATCCGAGCATCCAACAACTTATTCAATTCTTTCTGTATGAGGTGTTCAAGTGACAGATGGAATTTTCTGAGTTTCTGTTGAAACGACTTGGCCCCTTCTTTCATAGGAATGATGTGTTGGATTATTTGTGTGTCATATGTTTTCAAGTCATCGTATGTCCACATGAATACATCACGTTACTATATGAATAGGAAAACAAAGGCTTGCTACTCCTTTGGGGTGAAACACGTATTGAGAATTATGACCTTTGGATCTCTTTCTATTCCTAAGTTAATTTGTTCACGCATCAGTGTAGAACTGTGGGTTTTAGTGTTCCTAAGCCCTTTGAAGTGGCTTTGCAAGTCATAGAGTTTCTCAAGTGAAACCGCACCCTTGGGAATGGGGTTTCCTTTGTTGTCATGAGTTGTGTCTTGCAGAGACTACTCGTGCATGTCTTCGTCTATCATTGTGTCTTTGAAGACGTCAACGTTGGCCATGAAATGCAGTATCTATTCATCATCATAAAAAACCACACAAATTACTGATATTTTCAGGGATATATGGCTTATAAAAAATTTCAACAGTAAATCTATCCCTAAGCGGTGTCATCCTAACAACTGCATTTTCCAGAGCATCTAATTTTAGTTATTTATTTGTATTTTTATCTCAACTACTAATAAACGATTAATTTTTTTCATTATTGACTGATTTATTTAGATTATTGATTGATTTATTTAGTTAGTTAGTTTATTTATTTATTATTATTATTGAGTTTGACTCTTTTGTTTTTTATTTATTTTGAATACTTTAGATTAATTGTTTAAATTATTAGTGCAATACAATATTATTTTTATTTTATTATATTATTTATATTGATTTTATGAATTGTTTTATTGTTTGATTTTTGTTTGACCAATATTATTCTTGTTTTAATTTTTAGATTTCATTTCTAAATTTTCCTTTTGATTAATTATTTTCTTTCATTCAATATTAGCATTATTATTTATCTAAAATATTATTATTTGTCAATCTATTTTTCGTTTTATAAATATTTTTATTTGGTCAAATATAACCATTATATTATAATAGCTAAAAAAATTATCTTCATCTACTTAATTTGATTCCAAGATCTTGTTCTTCATCTTGTCCTAATGATGAACCACACTAGATGGTTCAAAATGTGTTGACAAAACTCCGATGACGTGATTTTTACCAAAAATTTTCTTACTTTTTATAATATGGACCACAAAATCCTAAATTCAATTTTAACATTTTCAAATTCACTTTTCCAAATATATCTAACAAAATTTTATAATAATATTATTAAAAAATAAATAAAAATCACTTCACAATAACTACTTTCTAATCATGAATTGCCTCTTTGGAAGTGACTCTTCCTCTTGATTCAATGGAGCATCTCAAACTAACCTCAACATCACTTGGCAATAAGGAATAGTTCAACACCTATTAAGTTTTAGGTAGCGCCTCACAAAAGTATTTAAGACTTTTTACCTGCCCAATTGTAACGTCCCAAAAAAATTACCTTGTAATCCTCATACCATATCATATCATATCATATCACATCTATCTAATTTTCATATGACTACATTTAAGGAGCATTATCTCAACTAACTTACATTCTTACATTCCCTTTGGATTTATTTAACTACCACAAAACATAATCCCTCTTTAAACTTTTAAACTTATTAATTCTTTTGTCTTGAAGATGGAAGTCTTTTCCTCAACTATTAATTAATAATCTCTCTTTTACCAATGTAATTGCAACATTTATAACTCAATAACAGGTCATTCCTCCATTATAAAAAATTCTTCTCACCTGTATGGATCCATTATTTAAAAATATTAGGTCCTACCATGGAAGGGACATGATGGACAATGCATCAAAATTTGAAAAATTAAGATTATCCAGGGCTAAACTCATTCCTTATATAGATTAGCTCCTGGATACATCATTAATTTTTTCTTAAATCTATTGGCGTATCCCCTGATGATGGACTCACTTAGTAGTCTAAAACGTTGGGTTCATAAAACTCTATAACAGGTCATTCCTCCATTATCAAAAATTCTTCTCACTTGTACGGATTCATTATTTAAAAATATTAGGTCCTACCATGGAATGGACATGATGGACAACGCATCAGAATTTGATAAATTAAGATTATCCAGAGCTATACTCATTCCTTATATAGATTAGCTCCTGGATACATCATTAATTTTTTCTTAAATCTATTGTTGTATCCTCTAATGATGGACTCACTTAGTAGTTTGAAATGTTGGGTTCATAATATAGGTCATTCCTCCATTATCAAAAATTCTTCTCACCTATAGAGATTCATTATTTAAAAACATTTATAACATTATACCTTTTCTAGTTTTTTTCCTTATGCAACAAAATTTGCTTAAAATAAAAAGAGGGTTATCCCTTGACATAGCACGCATTTGAATATCATTATTAACCTTGAAACATCACAACTCGTGGCATAGGCCACGACAAATATTTGAGGTTTTCCAAAGGGTTTATAGTTTATGCCTTCCAGTCCTTTCGGTATCATATGGTTTTATTTTGTATTCATATATCACGACCGCATCATTTTCCATTTAGTGACGTTATTATGGGGTCTATGTAACATTATAATTTTCACCTTTGGCACAAATTATTAATTATGAGTCAAGCTCGAAGGCTCTAGATCTTGCGTGTTGTATCGACGACAAATCCTTGTGTAACATACGAATGATGAGGCTTGTCACTAAATGGTGCTTCATATGTATCTATTAATCAACGATACATTGGAAATGGGCTTAAATCAATACATCAAAGGGCTTGGAGGGTTTGTTAGGTAACTATCCACCCCCTCACGCTCATACTAGTCTCATTTATTTGTTTCATTGCTCGTAATGAGTTGTGCAACCTACAGAGGGTTTTCATGGTTTTCCTTTTGTTGAATTATTTCCATTGTTGAATTCTTTCCCCGGCTCTAGTTTTTGGGCTTTGGAGGTTTACGATGAGAACCCCTAATGACAGGCCTAGATTGAATAACTCAAGTCAAGCATTGTTTTTTCTTTGTAACAAGGGTTAATATTGCATATATTTTTTGGGTTTAATCCCTCTTTCTGGTCACCAAATGATTATTTATATAGTATATTTTTTATGGCTCTTATTATAGGTAATGTTTCTCCATGACTTCATGCCTGTTAATTAGCCTTTGGCTAGCCAATTTTGCAAACCAAGGAGTTTCAGATTTCCTGCTGCCATGGCCATTCTAGGTAAGTGTTGTCGCTACGACAAATACCCTCCAAAATTTTGCATGCTCTTAAAAATTGGAGCCTACATATGATTTCATGATCTATCACCTCAAGTTTTTCATGTTCACTTCATGATTGGTTGATACTTTTCTTATGATATTCTAACTGCCAGAACTACTTGCTTAAACATGTTTAGCCTTTTGATGCATTCTCAAGCACACCCTCTTCTGACAAGCTTAGTAGTCAATGTTTATCCTCGAAAATAAACATTACATAATCCTTGAGAATAGTTCTTGTGTAGTATTTGGAACTAGTGTCTGCATAGTCCCTAGATATAGTGATTGTGCAATGTCTAGTGACAACAATTGCATAACCCTTGCTGACAGTGACTGCAAAATTCATAAAAATAATGATTGCACAATTCTTGTTGATATTCAGCATGAAATCCAAGTTGGCGGTGAGCATGTAATCTTGTGAGTTAGTCATCCTCTCGCTCTTAGCTGCAATTGTATCACCATTCAATTGATTTTCCCCAATTTTCGCTTTTGCACATTTTTTCTTTCATAAGTTTCGATTTCACTTTTACGACTGCCATTTTCACTTGTTTTCACTTTAACAAGTGTCACTTTTGTGTTCTCTTCATTATAGCATGTGTCGTTTCCACTTTCTTTAGCCTTTGCAAGTGTATTTTTCACTTTTTCTTATTGTTGCAAGTGCTGTATTTTAGTAAGGGAAGTGTTGCACTTTGTGTAAGGGAGTTATAATGCACTTTTAAGAGCTAACTTTGGTACTAATGGGTCCCATTTATCATAGAGACATTGACTAGAACCATTTCCAAAGTTTTATGCATTGTTTTGTTGGTTTCGTCGCTTGTGTCGCGAAGTGTATCTTAAGTGTTGCACTTGGAGGTAAGTGTTGTTTTGTTGTTGTTTCAATGGGTTCATGTTGGTTTTGGGTATTGAGTGTTCATTTTTGTGTTGTCAATTATTTATGAGTGTGTGATTATGTTTTGGTTTCACCTCTGCCTCACTTCTCTCACACTTAGCCAAATTTTGAAGAGTTCCCTTCCTAGACCATCTTGCTTCACTTTTCCTCCCTAAACTGCACATTGTGCAGTTGCAAGCTTCAGTCAGTATCCCCTTGCTCCTGGAACTGCACACTGCACAGTCACAGTCTCCAAGGATTTTTCATTGCACAGTCACAATGCCCAATTGCTACCTCTTGTCCCTCGAAATTGTGTAATCCTATTTCCTATTCAGCCTTCCACTATGCACTACACAATTTCTCTCAATAGTCAGCCTCCTTATCTATCTAAACTATGAAACTGCGCAATCCAGTGGCCTAGTCTCTCTCTTGAATTGTGCACTATGAAGTCACAGTGGGAAAACTTGCCTCAATATGTCATTGTCTTCCTCAACTATGCATTCTTGTCTCTTGGTCCTCTAGCCACTATGAATTGCATAGTCACAGTCATCAGTCCCTCATCCCTTCCTCCTAGAATTTCACACTTCTCAATCCCTAAGCCTCCTTTTCTATCCTGCATTCAATCTTTGGATCTACTCAGTGAATTGCATGAAGAATGCTAGACTAGGGAATTTTCAGACTAATGTCATCTTTTCATGGGTGAATTTCATCTGTAGGTACTATATCTTGACATGACATGATGATTTTTAAGGAGGATGTTAAGGATATCTTTTAAGAAGACACTTATGAAGCTGTAAAGACAAGGATGGTCATCAAGAAAGAAGATGAAGGGACATTAGGTTGAAACATAAGGTGGAAGATCAAGGTCACATGGAAGATTCCATATCATTAAGCCTTTTGGAGGAGAAATATGAAGAGCATGCAAGACTTATCAAGAAGACATAAAGGAAATAGTGAGAAGAGAAGCCTAATAATGACACATCATCATAAAGTTCCATGTCATCAATGCCAAGTCATGGCTTATCCAAGTGTCATCTCAAGAGTCTTATGAGTCATCATGGTGCCACATCATTTCTGGATGTAATTATGTAATTTTCAAGAAAATTAGAAACATAAAGTGTGTGGAAGTCCAAAGGTCACTCTTAGAACTTGAAAAGTCATGTAGAATTCAAAGGGTCTCATCGGAATTTGAAAAGTCACAAGGAAGTTCAAGAGTCATTAGGGGAGCTCAAGAGTCACAAGGGATGTGGAGAGTCACCTCCTTTGTTATATATACACCATCATAGCTCAAAAACGGGAGGGACCTTGGCTTCTCAAATTTGGCATAGGAGAGAAGATATTTCTTTGGAGGAGCGAGTAATGACTTAATGTTCTACTATTGGGACTAGTGTGGTAGCATTATAATTGTGTATATTGGGACTTTCACTTAATATATGAAGCTCTCAGATTCGACACACTTTCATGCATGTGTCGTGAATGATTATGAGACTATTCTTTCATTGTTTACGTTGTATGTTTATGTTAACACATACTAATGAAAATGAATTATTTTGTTGGCTTTGGTATGTATATCGTTGAATGTGTGTTATTACTTGATTTTATGATAGTTGTTGTCTTGTGAACTACTTTTTAGGTTAACCAACAATCCTCTTATGCTCTCTTGTGTCTCTTTTAGGATAGTACTATTACTTTTCTTCTAGAAGACCACTCTCTCTTTCCTAGTCGTGAAAGCACCTTATATACATTGCAATTGTATGCCTCATAGTGTCAACATGCTTGTTTCAAGGATTGTTTGTATAATATTTTATTTTGATAATTGCATCCAAGCCATATTCCTAAGAGTAAACAACCATACTTTTGGCTAGGGCTCCTACTCCAAATGGTGTGAGTTCTAATTGAGACTTCATATCAGGGTGACCCCCTTCGTTGACAAATTTCTAGCACCGCCAATAGTTGGTGCTAAAAGGAGGGACAAATGACAATCTAAGATCGTTGATTTTGTTTTGAATCTCTTATCTTGAATGGCTTATTACCAAATCATACTCCCGAGATGTTTTTCTAATAGATCTAACCTTAAACTTTCACTCCATATGAAACTTTTTTCCAACTTGTCTCAATTAAAGTTTGATGGTAAGGGTGAAATATCCATAGTTGAACATACATCTCATTTTCTCAAGTTTTGTGAATCTCGTGAAACAAATTGTGAATATGTTTCTTGTAAATTATTCACCCTCACACTTGAAGGTCGAGTTAAGTTATGGTGTCATACCTTACCATCTTCTTCTATCCTTTCATTTGAATATATTTTCAAGGACCATCCTCAATCCTTTGATAAGTATGATTACTAGGATGTTTATAAAAGGATTAATTAACTTAGGATGAAATATGATGAATCAATAGAGGATTTTGCTAATATATTTCTTCACTTATGTTATGAATTTCCTAAAGAAGATGTGGATTGGGATTTCTTCAAGGATAAGTGTTAGTGTTTGGTTCAAATCTCCTTGAAATAGTATGAATTTTAATCCTTGGTTAATAATTCTCACCCAAATTTTAGTAATCATGAGAAATCTCTAATCTCAGAGGAGGAACCCACCATCCCTTCTATTCCCTGTCCTCTTCCCTTTTCATTACCTGACAAGGTTGTCTCTGGTACTATGGTTGAAGTTGTGAAATTTGAAAATCAGTACGTTGATCCATTCATCCAATCCTCGTTTTATCTTCTTGGTTGATACTCTATGCATAAGAAACCTAAGGTGAATATTGGTCCCTTGATTTCCACAAATCATATTAATACACATAAACAAAATCTTGAATCATATATCTTTGAAAATGGTCTTTCTTCAAGGGCTACCCGTCATCCTCTATCATCTACATTTCATGAAGCTTTGTGTCTTGATCCGTTTAATCAATCTGCACCACCATTAAGTGCTCCAAATACTCTTAATTCTCAATTTGTTGGTCTAAATGTTGATGAAATATAGGATAGTCCCACTTCACAAATAGAGGAACAAAAGGGTGAAGATGATTTTGATATCTCTTTCCTTACTTAAAATCCTCTTTGTCAAAATGATGCTTCTATATTATTTTCTGATAAAAAAATTTAACATCTTGGTAATCATTCAAATGAAATCAAAGACCTTAATCAAAATGAGGCCTTGGGAAACCATCACCCCAAAAAACATGAATCCATTGATATGCATTTTGATGAGTGTCCAAGTACGTTGGATGATATTTTGTTTTCACAAGAAGACTTGTATTTGCAAAGCTTTGATCTATAATCTATCTTAATCGTAAAATAATTTCTCACAAGAATTTCATCCTCAGCTCACTAACCCTCATGTGGAGATGTGTGTAGTGAATCAATTGATATATCATGTTATTCTAATTCGCTTTCTGACGAATTAAATTTGAAATCTACACAAGGTGATAATGTGGCCCATGATGAAGTTTATGATATGGTAATTTTTGAAAATATCTCTTACCATTTGGGTAAAATATTTGGTGATGTTGAGACATATTATGAGACTGATTTAAACAATTGTCATCTGATTTATAATGTTCCTCCTGAAATAATTAATGATAGTTGTATTCACACAAACTTTGATCTGACCATGCTTTCAAAATTCAATAATTAAGCATTTACAAGTTTGGGGACTTGTAAGGAAGTCGAGGCACTTCAACTTTGGTTGATGGCTATCTTAGGATCTTGCAATCTTGATGAGCTCTCTGAACTTGGAAAGATTAAAATTCTCATGCATAAATCTTTTCTCAGTGTTGTTTCATTAGATGTAAGCTCTTTCTTGAAGGTTTTTCAGCGTCTTCATGTTAATTCTCTTAATCCTCGAGATGGAATCCCTGATCAGATAGAATATTCTTGTTTAGACAATTATTCTAGGTAAAAATCCCTTGCATCTAACCCAGAATCGACACGCATATCTTTCCGGAATGCATAGAGTTATGAAGCTTATCATTCTAATTATCAAGATAAATATCATCATTGGATGAATAATTCATATAAGTTTTTGTGGATAATCAACTCCTAATATTTGTTTTGAATGTTGTGAAACTAATCATTCTTGTTATGTCCCAATCAATCCTTTTGAGTAGCATTAACTTCTTGAATCATTTAGCTAGATCAAAATCCCCATGCTGATATGGATACTAATTTTTATTTGGAATATCCTTATAAACTTTTGCCAACATGTTATTCTGAATGGCTTCCTAGATTGACAAGGCCAACAATTGCTTTTATTTCCTGAACCTTTCATATTGCTAGTCTAGACTTATGGAATTGGACACAAAGGGAATTCATCAAGAATAAAGAATCGTGTATTTGTCAGATAGTTGAATCACTTTAGCTATTATTGATGGTTACATTAGGCCTTCATAATATTGCCAAGGCTACTGAGAAAGATGATATTATCCATTATTTGCAAGATTCTCCCTGTAATTCAAATGCATTAATTGAAAGTTAATTCTCCCAAGAGTTTTAGGGTTTTCAAAACGATTGTTTCAAATTCCTTGATCGAATCTATGATTGGATGGAAACATCTTACTTAGCAAGATTTGTCACTAATAATAAGTTTTGATCTTATTTGATGTTTACTAATACTAAAAACATGGACAGAGGTACATTCACAAGAAGCTATCAAGGTATGTATGATTGTTGTTCTAGTCGAAAAGGTAAGGCTTTAGATTGGCTAGAGTTAATTTTTATGGCACATCTTTCTACCTCTAGGCAAGACCTTCAATTTCTTGTGAAAGGTATTGAAGTTGTCATCTTTATTTCTGCCCATTATTTTATATGGTTCTTAATTGCTCGTATCTTTATACTTGCAGGTCGAGAACAACTTCGGTTGCTACATTGCAAATTTAAATTCACTTACTCCTAACCTTCTATATAGTTAGATTAGGAGTAGGTATGGTTGCATTTTAGTTTTCTTTTTCATTGCATCTACCCTGCAACTTGTTCTTCATCTATTTTTTGTATTTTCTTTGTTTTTTTTAAACCTTCCCACATTACATGTTGCTTTTCTTTTAAGTCTTACCTTTGCTTTATTATGTTGCTTTTTCTTTTCTTCTTGTGTCATTTATTTTCTTTTGCATCCCGTTTAATAAGACCATGCATGGGAATTTCTTTTCTTTGGCTCAAGAGAACAATTTGGAAAAGCTTTAAAAGGGAAATTGTGATGATGAGAAAAGCTTGGCTAATTTGTCTTCCTCTTCTTTATTTGGGCCTATATATCTTTTAAGGTCAATGATGTCTAAATGGAAAATATGATTCATTTAACCAAAAAGCCATAAGTAGGACCATGATGCCCCTATCTATTCTAGGATATTCATTCCTTAACGCAGTGTTATAATTGAATGGTGTTTTGCATGCCAATTGAATCAAGAAGGGAAGAGAAATAGGAAAAATAATGGCAAGAATATTAATTACAGAGGTATATAACTATCTTTGAACGAACAACCTCCCTTGTTCTCGCTATGTCAAGATACCTCTTCCACCTTAGCAATGTAAAAACTGATAAAATGCTAATGAGCATAGAGAAAATAAAATATATAGTGAAAGACAAAAAAGGCTTCTTGCGTAGGGAGGTGAAACAAGTAACTTCGTCGATGTACTAAATAAGCTCACTGGAAACGAAGAAATGCTTGCATTCCTGTAGTGACTCCATTGGGGTATTGAACAGGCTTGCTCAAGGCAGAGAAACACTAAATATTAAATCAAAACTCTAATCATTTAAAACTTGCAACCATATAATACCCGTCTCCCAGATCAAAACAATTGTGATATGGCAAACCTTTTGGAATATGTGTTTAGCTGAGAAGGGAATGGAAGAGACTACACCTATAACCGAGACAAATGGGGAAGCTGAGGTAATCCACATGGTGAATCAATACTTCTTAGAAGACTAGACCTTGTGCATAAAGCTAAACGTAATCAGAGAAGTTGGATTTCTTCCATTATGTCGCCAAGTGTTTTCACTGTAACAAACACCCTCCAAAAATTTTCCTACACTTAAATTTTGGAGCCTACTTATAATCTCATGGTCCATCACCTCAAGCTATTAATGTTTGCTTCATGATTGGTTGATAATTTTCTTATGATATTCTAACAGTCGAAACCACTTGCTTACACATGTTTAATCTTTTGATGCGTACTCAAGCATACCCTCTTCTGAAAAACTCAGGAGTCAATCTTTATCCTCAAAAAAAGGCATTACGTAATCCTTGAGAATAGTGCTTGTGCAGTCTTTGGAAGTAGTGTTTGTGTAGTCCCTAGATACAGTGACTGCGCAATATCCAGTGACAGGAACCGTGTAACCCTCGCTGACAGTGACTGCGCAATTCACAAAAACAATGACGGTGCAATTCTTGTTGACAACCAGTGCGCAATCCTAGTTGATAATGACCATGCAATCCTATGAATCAGTCATTCTCTCACTCTTATTTGCAATTGTATCACCATTCCATTCAGTTTCCCCAACTATTTCTTTCGTGTTTTTTTTTTACTTTCATAAGTGTCGCTTTCACTTTTGTGACTGTCATTTTTTCTTGCTTTCACTTTAACAAGTGTCAATTTTTCATTCTCTTTGTTATCGCTTGTGTCACTTCCACTTTCTTTAGCCTTTGCGAGTGTCATTTTCACTTTTTCTTACTATCACAAATATCGTATTTCAATAAGGGAAGTGTTGCACTTTGTGTAAGGGAGTTATAATGCATTTTTAAGAGGAAAATTTAGTACTAATGGGTGTCCTATATATCATAGAGACATGGACCAGACCCATTTCCAAAGTTTTATGCATTGTTTTGATGGTGTCGTCACTTGTGTCGGTAAGTGTATCTTAAGTGTCACACTTGGAGGTAAGTGTTGTTTTGTTGTAGTTTCAATGGGTTTGTAATAGTCATGGGTCAAAAGTTCATGTAATAAAGGTTAATAAAGGAAAAATAAGACCAAGCCCATGGGACACATATTCCAAGTTGAATCTTGGGAAAAGCACTATAGTGGGAATCACTTTCAGTTTATTAATGGCTAAGGAAATTGGTAAACGCATTGGAAAAGGAAAAGAGGAATTAATTGGTATTTTATTTATGAAATAAAATAAAATAGGAGAAAAGAAAGGAAAATGAAGAAAATAGAGGTGTTAATGATAAAAAGGCTTCTAAGCATCAGTTCACAACTCTTGTTGGTTTATATTTTTTCAATTGAGATTTTGATGGTTTAGATTTTGTCGGTATTATCTTGGGTCAAGTGAGAAAGAGAGAGAAGAGCACCAAGAGGAGAAATATAGCAAGTAAGTAAAGGAAGGAAAAGGAAAAGCAAGGAAAGCAAAGGAGGCCAAGGAGAAGGTTGGATTAGTAGCTTCTGTGGGAGGATTTTGCAGGTAACGGGTTGCATGTGTGATTTCCTAGCTAAGGTGTGAATGCATGGTACATGCATTTGTTCATTTCGCTCATTTCCTATCATTGACATAGGGTTTTACATGTTTGACAGTGGTTTCAGCCTTTCCTTGTCATTTCTTGATAGCCATGGTGTGATGGCATTCATTTCCGGTTGATCTTTAGATTATCGGAAGGTTTTGGATCTAAGTGTGGCGGTATCAAGAAAATTCCCAAGGGTTGGGGGTGGAGATGGTTTTCTCTAGGAAGCCCTTCACAAGTGGGTGGAGACAGGAAACTTCCTCAAGGGATGGTAAAGGAATTCTGAGGCATCCAAGCTTGCTTTGGTTTTAAGATCTCTTGACCAGTTTTGGTAAGATCTGTCACGCGGAATGAGTCGAGGTTGCGGACAAGATCAACCTTCCTAGTATCTAAAGATATCTAATGACAAGAAAGCCAATCAAAAACTATCTTTCTCTAAATATGCAATTAAAACAAAGGCAAACAAGTGTTTTAGGCCTAC
>APFE030132736.1:39210-51826 GCA_000404065.3 Pinus taeda
CCATGTAGAAATGCAGTCTTAAAATCTAACTGTTGCAACTCCAAATCAAACAAAGCCACTAATGCTAACACAATTCTAATTGAAACAATTTTAACCACTAGCGAAAAAATCTCATGAAAGTCAATACCAACTTTCTGAGAAAACCCTTTTGCAACCAGCCGCGCTTTGTACCTATCTTCTGTATCATTCACACCCCGTTTCAGCTTGAAAACCCATTTACACCCCACAGTTTTCCTATCTTTCGGAAGCTCAACCAGATCCCATGTGCCATTCTTACCTAAGGCCATCATTTCGTCCTTCATGGCTGCTTTCCACTTGTCACTTTTTGAACCTTCTATTGCTTCCTGATAGCATAAAGGTTCATCGTCATTAGCAGTAAATGCAACTGAAGTAACATAATCATCATACCTTCTCGGTGGCCGTTTGATTCTTGTCAACCTCCTTAAGGATGTTTCCGGCGCTTCCTCAATTGGCTGACTACCATCTGTAGGAACTTCTTGATGATCAGTATCTGAGACCTGTTCATGATCTATACTTGAACCCTGTTCATGTTCTGATTCTGAAACCTGTTCATGACTAGTATCTGAACTATGGTCATCATGACTATCATTAGAAATGCTATCAAACTGAATGTGCTGAAAGTCAGATACATCATCCTGTTTCAATCTACAATCTACATCTCACTGTACAAGAGAGGATTCATTAAACTTTACATCTCTGTTGATGATTAATGATCCATGTACACAACTTCATCATTAATTGATTTATATGTCTTAAACCATTCTTTATGAATACACATGTGGTTTGATGCACCGGAATCTAACAACCAATGTTGATAATGATCTGACACATTAACTGATAATACTTCATCACTCATACCTGAACCAGATGCCGAACCTGTATCTGTCGTATTTGCCTCCTTCTCTGTCGAAGAATCTGCTTTAGAAGTTTGCTGCTGTCGCTTCCAGCAGTCCTTCTTTAAATGCCCTGATTTGCCACAAAACCAACACTTTACCTTACTCTTCTTCCCTTTCGACTTTAAACGTGAGTCGCTCGGCCTACTAGAGCGTCTTTCTTTCGAACGACCTCTAACCATCATAGCTTCTGATGTAGAGGTTTCTGAATGCGACCTTCTCCTTGTTTCTTCCGAAAATAAAGATGCAACTACATCATCAAACTCAATAGTTTCTGATGAACTAAGACTTATAGAAGTAACAGAATGATCCCATGACTTGGGCAACGAACACAATAAAGTAATAGCTTTATCCTCGGATTGAATTTTTACTTCTATACTTTGTAATTGCACAAAAAAAGTATTAAAAGCATTTAAATGATCAGCAATCGATGTACCTTCTTTCATTCGCAAACTGTACAACTGTCGCTTCAGGAGAATCCTATTGGTTAAAGATTTGTTCATGTACAGTTTCTCCAGTTTCGTCAACAAACCAGCAGCTGTTGTCTCTGACACGATATTAAACAAGACATCATCAGCCAGACACAGTCGAATAGCACTTATTGCTCTTTCATCCATCTCGGCCCACTCATTATCTGTGATGTTGTAATGTTGTTTGGATTTTCCCAACAACGCCTTTGCCACACCATGTTGGACAAGCAGAACGTACATCTTCACCTTCCAGATCTTGAAATTATTTTTGCCATTAAACTTCTCGATTTCAAACCGGGCACTCTGAGTTTTCGCCATCTCCACACAGGCTCTGAAAAATCTCCACGCAGGTTTGAAATACCTCCACGCAGGTTTGTAATACCTCCACGCAAGTTCACACACTGGGTCAACACCTTTATGGTTTAATCCCACGCCGATCCACCAGCAATCAATCAACAATCGTTCGGTTCAAGAACAGGTCCAGCGCAGGTATAATGTGTTTGTTTGGTTGGGAGCACCGTTCAGCCAGCACCACCGTTGCCTAATCCAACACACAGGGACACCAAATAGTACGCAGGACAGACTGATCACTCCTCCACTGCGCGCTCCTCCAACATGCTCTGATACCATTTGTTAGAGCCAACGATGCGCAACAAACAAAAAATATACACAACAAAATAAACCATACACAGAAGACACAGAAGATTAACGTGGTTCACCCAACCAATCTGGGCTACGTCCACCAAACATAGGCATCGGCAATCTTTATTATCAAACAAGAGATTACAAAATAATCAATTTCCTCACAAACTCTCACCCTCCAATATCTGTACGGGCATGTATTTTATAGCCAAGAGAATCTAACTGACTCATAAATCTTCTTACAACAAATATAGGATACATTAACTCTTTCCCAACTAACTGGAGTTAATCTAGCAACAAATTCCTATTGTTGTCACACATTAGAGATTTTTGCCTACTTTATGGAACAAAAAATCTCAACAATGACATCATATACATGTTCATATAGATGAATAGCTCACAACATGGTCTTCTTAAATATACATATCTTACTCTCAAGTCTCAAGTCCTCTATGGGGTAGGCAGAATGTGGGATCAACTTATGTTGGCATGTGAAAGCTTCTTCATTACTTCACCTTGCTGACCTTGACATTAACAAACTATTCCTACAAAAATTTTCAGGGATAATCTTGTTGTTTCAAAGTTGAGATAAAAACGCGTAATCATACAAAGATTTACAAAGCCTACCTTCGGTCCACATGGTCTAAAGCCTTTAAAGTTGATTTCTTCCAAACCTCAACACTACTAAGACTTGCATCTTGAACATAGAGATGGATTTAGGCAATGCTTGGGCTACACCAAACTCCATTTACCTCGCACCTTGAGTATCCCTCTCACCTAGTAAATTTACTCCCACCAACTTCACATTCAAATATATCACCATATTTTTCAAATTTGCAACTTAGAGTAACACTGAGGGCAATTTTGTATTCAAATGCTCTCCCTACTATGAAATTAGAAAATGGCGTTTTTTTGTCTTTTTAGTTATTTGCTTGGTTCTCTCTAGATACTAAGGGTATATAAGGACCAAAGATGCTTAACCCCCTTCTTCCAAGAGATGCTCAACCTTCACTAGTGGTTTCACAAAATGGCTTATCAGAAACTCGTTTCCCATATCAACATGCACCAAAGTCAATTATCTCTTACTTCCAACCCTTTGACACCAACAAGAAAAGGCTCCATGACTAGCTTCCAAGATCATATGATAAACCCACTACACATTGAATACCTAATGACTCCCTAACCTCGTGTACATCACATATTTCTTTGTAACCTTAAATGTTAGAAGTGCTTCTTGAAAACCATCAGTTTCAATCACAAAAGCTCTCTCATTTAGTTAGCACATTCTAGTTATTCTTTTTTTTTTTCCTTTTAAATTCTCTCTTCTAAATATTTACTATTTACAAAGAATGCACATTCACTTTCTCCTGGTCATTTTTATATACTATATTCTTTACAATCCCATGTGACATTTCTCTAGTCAATTTTATATCTTATATTCTTTACCATGCCATGTGCCATTTTTACCCTTTAATAGACATTAATCTCTAAATTAAACTAAATTAAATAAACCCTTATCCTTTGGAAATTGCCTTTTTTAAAATTGAAATTGAAACATTTGGCATCAATATCTTAGCTTTTAGCCATCAATTCATATTGAAATGATATAGAAACTGCAGATGAATGTAAAGATAAATGTCATTCACACTTTATATCAGCGTTTTCAAGGTTACCACCGCTTGCAAGCAACTTATTTTGTTGCCAATTAAAGAAATGTCAATTCTACGACTAGAACTAGGAGATCTTTTGTGCATTATTTAGTTTCTGCGAGGTTACAGGCTTTGAGATGTTATGCAATTCCTATAAAAGTATATTGGCAATAGAAGTCATATAATTGAACGAGCCTTACATTTTATAGAATCAACAAGACAACAAAATAATTCTGCTATTCGTAGGTGGACTACAGCGTCCCATCAACCTATTTCATTTTCTCCGAACCATATTTTTTTGAGATTTTAGCTGGATGACAGTGCTTCTACCTTAACATATTTTTGATGTTTTAACAAAGCCATGGTGGCCACTAGCATTTCAAACAATTATAAGCTATACAAAACTTATTTAGTTGGCTTATCCTCAAGCAAGGGGAATGTTAATATAAAGGAACCAAAGGAACCATGACTCCAAGGACTAAATTCACAGACATTCAAAGGCCTTTCAAATACCATTTCATGTTAATGAAAGGCCGGCTTAGAGCTTTTCCCTTCAAGTGGATCCCACACAGATCACTTTTCAAATACCATTTCATGTTAATGAAAGGTCGGCTTAGAGCTTTTCCCTTCAAGTGGATCCCACACAGATCACTTTTCAAATACCATTTCATGTTAATGAAAGGTCGGCTTAGAGCTTTTCCCTTCAAGTGGATCCCACACAGATCACTTTTCAAAGGAATGGTATCAGTATCACTTCATATTTTATCAGGAACCCATTAGTTCTAATGTATTTGGAAGAGGAATAATTGCTTTCAATTTTCAATTAGTTAGATTGAAAAATTACCTCATAAAGAATGAAACAAATTTAAACCCAGTTTTAAATATGAAATTGGAAGTAATATAACATTTTAACATTTCTAACCAATAACAAGTAACACAACAATGATTTATATGATTTTGCTCTGTATAAAGTTAAACAGGATTAAAGCCACTTCTAAAAAGGAATTAGGAAGAATTCTAACATTTCAAGCAAAGACAAGTAACACGAATAATTCTAATTCCAATATATCAAAACTTCTACATAAGTTGAAAATGGCAATTTATATTTCATTAAGGATCAATACATATGTACATCAAGATCAACAAATCCCTGAGCCAAAGAAGCTGGGGATTCTGGTTCATCTTTACAGTTATATTCAATTCCATTATTAATTTGTAAGTTGAAAATGCAGTTTATATTTCATTAAAAATCAATACATATGTACATCAAGATCAACAATCCAGGAGCCAAAGAAGCTGGGGTTTCTGCTGCATATTTACAGTTATGTTCAATTCCATTGTTAATTTGCACATAAAATGTTGAATGAGTTTAAGTATTCCACCCAGTGTATGCCTTCATATGCCACAAATAAACATTGATTTCCCTGGAGCTATTAACGACTTTCAGGATCTCCGCATGGAATCAGTAGGATAAAAAAATAGAGAAGCCCTGGATCCATCATGACATTCAAAAGCACCAGAGCTTACAGTTTCCATTGAGACTTCTAGATGGGACAATGGTTCATTTATAATTTCCACAAACAAATCAAGTTATTCAATTTGTATCTCCTTTAGGTTCAGGATACACAAAATGAAGCCTGCACAGAGGAACAATATCTATAGATGAAAATGACCTTTCGTCTACAACCATGGCATTAGCCAATGCATACAATTATGGCATAATAGCCTTATTACACCAGTACAAACGTAATTATGAGAGACATACTTGACATGGCATTTTCCTTCATCAAGCATATAATACAAAACAACATCAAATATTGAATTGGAGATCTTGTAGTTTGCATCTTCTCCTTAAAGTAACAAATTCTAATAGCTATTGCCATTGTGTCCTATAAATATGCAAACTATAAGAAGAGGTCAGCTTACCTTCTATTCAGTTCGTGGCATCCTGCCAGGTACACCATAATAACTCAAGTACCATTTCACAAACTTCTTCAGACCTGTTTGGAGATCTGTGGTGGGCTTGTAACCCAACTCCATGCTTGCAAGGGTGACATTAGCATGTGTGAAGGGCACATCTCCATTACTGGGCATTCTAAGCACATTCTTCTTGGCCTTCACTTTCAGCAATTCCTCCAGAATCCTCACAAGATCTGGGACCGAGACAGGTGAAGTGTTCCCCAAGTTGAAAATCCTGAGTTGGGCAGGGCCTTTCTTCTTTCCTCCACTGCCTGTGCTCTTCTCTGCAGTGTCAAGAGCACCAACGCAGCCCTTGACAATGTCATCAATGTATGTGAAGTCCCTTGCCACGTCAGCTTGATTTGGACCTTGGAAGATTGGAATAGTCTTGCCTTGAAGTATATCCTTTGTGAAAAAGAAGTAGGCCATATCAGGCCTTCCCCAAGGTCCATAAACAGTGAAGAACCTGAGACCTGTGATGGAGAGCCCATAGATGTGATTATAAGTGTGAGCAATCGCTTCCCCTGCCTTCTTTGAAGCTGCATAGAGACTAGCAGGCTGATCTGTTCTGTCATGTTCAGAAAAAGGACTATCCTTATTCAAACCATATACCGAGCTCGAAGAGGCCCAGACAATAGCAGGCTGTGGGTTTGCAGACTTGCAGATCTCAAACAGATTAACCAATCCCATAATGTTGCTGTGGACATATGAGCTGGGATTCTCCATGGCATACCGAACCCCAGCCTGTGCAGCCAAGTGCATTACATGAGAGAAGGGCACCACATCAAACAACTTCTTCAACAAATACCTATCATTGATATCTCCCTCCACAACGAAGATCCCATGGTTTTCAAGAACCCTCTGGCGAGCTCTTTTCAATGAGGGATCATAGTAGTTGTTGAAATTATCAATACCCAAGACACCATCTCCCCTTCTTTTCAAGGCCAGGGACACATGAGAGCCTACAAATCCTCCAGCCCCAGTGACCAGAACCACAAACCCATGTGCTCTTTTCACCTTGCATGAACTTCTAACCTGCTTCTCCCAATCAGGACCTCCCCAGGAATAGGACACAAGTGCCCTCCTCTTGGATTCAGTGGTGGAGTTCATGCTAATGAAATACAAGAACATAAGGGCAATGAGCATACCAGCCCAGAAGAAGAACCTCTGGGACGGGGAGAACCATCTACTGTTGGCTTGTCTGCCAAAGTAGTTGCCATTTCTCTCCATCTTTCCCTTCAAAGCCCCATCAATTGAAGCAGGCATTGAGCTTCAAATGCCAGAATGCAGAGTCCTCCTCTAGATTTAGCACGTAAAATCTTGGATTAACTAGGTCTCGATTGCTCCCTCTGATTATAATCGAAAATCAGAGTGCCGCTACCAACATCGTTTGTATCTGAAATCAATTGAACTTTTTCAGCCAAAGCACAGGATGAGGTACGTACTTAAGAACCCAATGCAGATGGTCAGGACCAAAATCTTAAGCCCGATCTACATAGGTACCTCTGCTTGGCCTGGCTGTATCTATCTGTCCCCAATTCGAGTCCGTACCCTTTTCTCCCCCACACGGTCTAACGCGGAAACAGCGATCTCTAGGCAGAGCAAACATCCAACGCCGTTACCCCAGCAACCGGAGTTCGAGTCTGGGTAATTGAAACTCGTAAAAATTGATGCAACCCCCACTTGGAAATTCCGTCCTCAGCTGGTCTGCAGTATTTTCACAGTCCAATCATTTGCACAGGGCCCGCTGACAAACCAAATTAAAGCCCCAGCCAGTGCTGGTAATGACTATCCTTTCTCCGGGTCAAATTCCGTGTGCTCGGAAATCGGTAATTAAAAGCTGTTGCCCGTTACCATTTATCATTTCCAACTAATCCACAGTGGCTGACCACCATGAGACTGAATTAAGTCAAAGTTGCTGTTGTGTCCCCTCTTTTATCTGCGCTACCCAAATGGACGACTGCAATTTTCTCCGAGAATGTTGGAGTAATGCTATCTTCCTTGCAACTATTTTGTCGGCTAATAGATCTGGTTGTTTGAAGCCGTCGATCTCATGCGATGTAATGCAAATTGTATTAATATTTAATGACTTGCAGTGTTTTTATTTTTTGGTGGGGGGTTTTAGAGGTCATTTAATTGTTTAATTTATATTTTTAAGGATTTAATGAAATGTATTTATTATTATTATTATTTAGACTCCATAAATTATTCGTCTGGTTAGATCCTCTAAATATTATTCCAAGAATGTGGATATTCCTGTAAATATTATTCACATTACTAAAATATTATTAGGCTATATGTTTTTTTTAGGCTCATGTTATAAGTTTTTTTTCTTAAATTACTGCATTAATACTATTATTGTATTAGTTGTTTTTTTGGTTGTTGTTTCGTTGGTTTTTTTAATTTTTAAATTAAAGTGTTTTGTAATAAATTTGAATATAATTATAAAAGTTTTAATTTAATTAAATCAAAATCAAAAATTTTAATTTTTAATACTATTTAATATAATTGTTATTTTTTAGCTCCAAGGGTTAGCTCAGTTGGTCAAAAACCGTACTTCGCCATCGGGAGGTCACAGGGTCGAATCCACTCGAAGCCTTTGGGGTCAGGCCTTGCAGTAGGCCGAGGGGCGATTTAATAACCTAGGGATCGCCCAGATTTCCCCGTGTGGACTTAGGGATCACTCATTGAGCAGGGTGCTCGTGAACCACATGCAAAAAAAAATATAATTGTTATTTTTTTTAAATAAATATAATTATGTCGATAGGCGTTATAGTATGAGACTATTGGTAATGGTGATGTAGAAAGATTTATCATATAAATAATTACTAATAATATAATTTATATTGGTAGGTAATAAAATAACTCATTAGTGTGTTATTCAGATAACATTTAAATATAACTTTTTATTTTAATTAAATATATTTAAAAATTATATCTAATTTAATTATGTTCTAAAGTACAATGTATGTTATATATTAATAACAAGGAATATAATTGTACCAATATTGTCAATCTTTATTTGTAACTTACCCGATTGATATGGCTGTGGAGGATTCATTCCTTTTCCTAAATCATCTAGAATAACTCATAATGACTTTTTAAATTTATTTATAGTAAAATATTTTATAAAATAATTATTAAAATAAATAAATAAATAATTTTGACTATTTTTAATTTATTACGGACATAGATCCATCTTAAATACGGATTCTAACAATGCCCTGAAGAGAGGGATCCAATTACAATTTAGGTGCTCGGAACCACAATGCAAAAAAAAATATATTGTTATTTTTTTTAAATAAATATAATTATGACATCGATAGGAACCGTATAGCATAGACTATTGGTAATGGAGTGATGTAGAAAAGATTATCATATAAATATAATATAATATAATTTATATTGGTAGGTATAAATACTATTAGTGTGTTATTCAGATACATTTAATATAACTTTTATTTTAATTTAAATATATTTAAAAAAATTATATCTAAATTTAATTATGTTTCTATAAGTACAAGTTTGTATAATTTATACAAGGAATATATGTACCAATATTGTTCATATTCATTAATGTCACTTTACCCGAATTGATAATGGTTGGAGGATACACCATTCCTCCTCCTAATCATTACTAGAATAACTCATAATGAACTTTCTTAAATTTATTTATAAGTTTAAATATTATTAATAAATAAATATTGCTATTATTTTAATTTATACGCAGAACATATGATCCATCTTAAATACGGATCTACCAATGAGCTGAGAGAGAGATCCTAATTTTTTCAAGTAGTAAATTTTTTATGAACGAACATTCTTTAATATTATTGTATAATTAATTTAAATTTTATTTTTATTTTTAATTTATATTTGGATGACCATGGTGCAAATTTCAACTTTGATGACAGAACTGTCAAAGTTACAGATAACACTGAGCTCTAGAATGAGTCAAGGCTTAATAAATAATTTGCACGAGACATAGATAAAGGGTGATGGAGTGTAAGGCACTCTATGGATGTGAAGGTCAATTGGTTCAAATCTTTGTGGCCAAAAAAATCTAGCCATTTAAGGGATGGATTCACACAACTTAACTATATATATATACGACCAGATTCACCCAAAGTGATTACATCTTCCCATAGAGCTCGACTAATTGAGCTAACTTTCAAGGTTATTTTTTCTAATTATTACTATATAAATAATTAATTTATATAAAAAATAGATTATTAGGAATGTTAAATAATTTCTAAATGCAAATAAATATTGACAAAATATCATCAAAATGTATGTATTTATATATTAATGAAATATGATCTATATACACATTATTTAGATTCCTATAATATAAGAATTTTACTTAAATCAATTTTTTTTCACAAATAAAACGCTATATATTCTATATAGGAGGAATACATATATATTCTCAACACTGTCAGTTGCCAACATTTGCCATATCACTTGAATTGATACTAAATGAAAAATATTCTATTTCTTCTTCCCAATCACCCATAATAATTTCAAATAAAAAATCATTTTACATATTATTATATAAATATGCATATTTTTTTAAATTAAAATAAATTTTAAAACTATTTATGAAAAATTAATCATAATTATATTTTTTAATCTAAAATATTTAAATATATATTTTTACTTTTTTTTGTAAGCTTCAGTAGGACCTTCTCATTCTCATTTTCGAGTTTTACATGTCCGTTATTCACCCATTTCCAGGGAGGTAGCACAAGAATCGAAACCCAAAATCTCAGGTTCAGTAAGACTTATTTCCACGGCTATTACCACTTAAGCTACCCCATGCAGACAATATATTTTTAAATTTTATTTAAAAATATATTTTTAATTTTTTAATATTGTAATTACTGAATTTTAAAAATAAATATAAGTTTTCAATTTAAATAATGGTATTTATAAAATAAATAAATAAATAAAATATGAATATATCTTCATTCTATGTAGATCAGTGATAAAACAAAATAGTAAACATCAACCTATAAATTACCCGTACAATAATAGAAAAACTTAAACACACATCTATAGGTTGTTAATATCTCATTGATAATGATATACACATTATCTTTATTCAGCTTAGATTTAGCAATAAAACTTAAATGTAAACATCAAGACTTTAGGTTATAAATTCTAGAATAATGATATAATAATTAGAGGACTGAAAAAGCAAAAAAAAATTAAAAAAAACTCATTTTCTTAATACTTTCACGTCGGTGACGGTGACGTTGTACTTTTAAACCGACATATGATGGAGGTTACATGGGGATGATTCCACGTCAGACTGGGGAGTGGGGGACAACTAGGCGTTCCCCTTTTGTCAATAAATTCCACGTATCTTACCAAACTTGGAAGACTTCAACTTTTGTAGGTTTCTCAAATAAAAAGATATTCTCATCTAATTGTAAAAGCTCTTCTTTCCCACATGCAATGCAGGGAGCATGTGACAGTTTAATTAAAAAGTCGGTGGTTGTTTTATTGTGAAATGGTTTGTTTATGGCTTTGGAAAACTGGAGTGTGAACGTGGTTAGTATTTGTAATGTGTGAATTAACTTTTTTTAACTATAATTGCAATGAACTTGGTTGGTAATGAAGTTTTTTTTTTGGGAACTTTAATTTTTTTTTTTCTAATAGAAGAGAGGGAAGATTTTGATGGTTGAAATATATAATTTTTTGTTTTGTTTTGGAAAGTTGAAGAGAGGGGAAAGACTTTGATGCTTGAAATCTATATTTTTTTGTTTTGTTTTGGAAAGTTGGAGAGAGGGGAAGACTTTGATGTTTGAAATCTATATTTTTGTTTTGTTTGGGAAATTAAGAAGATATATTTTTTTGTTTTGTTTTGGAAAGTTGGAGAGAGGGAAAGACTTTGATGTTTGAAATCTATATTTTTTGATTTGTTTGGGAAATTAAGAAGATTTGAATGAGGGAAGAAAGAGTAAGGGAAAATTTTGATAGTTAGATTTTTTTTCTTTTAGAAGTCGGGAAGATTTTGATGATTGGATTTTTTTTAAGAAGTTGGAAGATTTTGATGATTAAAATTAGTAGGAGCTTATTTTAGAGAGTGAATTTTGCAGCTTATAATTTTGTGGAGTTTTTTAAAATATTTTTGTAGTTTAGGGAAGATTTTGATGCAAGTTGCAAAGATTTTGATAGTTAAAATTAGGGGTCTATTCTAGAAATAATGTTCAGAGAGAATTTTATAGCTTATAGTTTTTTTTTGAGGTTTTCTTTGGCTTGATAATGTAATGTGAAAAGTCTTTTTATTTAAATTTATGAGAAAATTTTTGAACTTTGAAATTAGGGGTTTATTGTAGAAGTGATGCAATTTGAATTTTAGAATGAATTTTGTAGTTTGTAACATTGTGAAGGTTTTGTTTGTTACTTATATTCTTGTAATAAAATTTTGTTATGTGTTACTTTGTTTCTTTACTTTAATCTTAGTTTTCTTTGGGAATGGAGGATCATAGCCATTAAGACCATTGTGTTTAATGTGATTTGTCGGATATTTTTATTTTAAGACACCATAAAAACATGAGCTCAAATAACCAATTTTTAACCTTTTAAAGCATTTATATACTTAGTAAGAGACCTCTAATCTAAGATATATAAAAATCATAGAAATTGTCATACAACAAAAGTGATAAATAGAAAAATTATGACTACTAAAAAATACTCAATTTAGAATACCACGATACAAAATGTCAATGGGTTCAATATTTAACAAGTTAGAAGAAAACCAATTCAATGAGAACCAAGAGATACGGTGATAGAACCAGTAAAATAAGAAGACAATCATCTCTATTGGAAATGGAACGAGACACAAAGTAAAAATTCTTTTGTCTAATTTTAAATTTTAATATAATTTACAATACCATTTTGATATGAAGACATTTTAGTAAAATATATATTCATAAATTACAATATCATTATTATGAAAAAATAAAATAATTTT